>OMNV01010333.1:16673-32414 GCA_900303265.1 Brotula barbata | reverse complement strand
GGCTTTGTACTTCACCCGTCTCTCTCTCTCTCTCCGTCTCCCCTCTTTGTTTCTCTCCATCTCACGGCTGATCTCAGTCTCAGCCTTGCTTTGTTCCGGTTCATGTTGAAAGCTGCAGCTTTGCCCTTTTCAGTGTTTTCTGTTGTTGCTTATTATGCCACTGATCCAGGGACTTGAAGCTCATTCTGCTCTTTGCCTTCATCGTAGATTGTTCTGGATCACAGCCTCGGCTAAACACCGGCAATGAAATCTTTCTGCAGCAGGAAACCTTGAGATCAGTCAGAGTGCCTTCATGTCTGTATTCTTGCGTATATACATATGTATACATATATATATGTTGTCTTTTTAATGTCATTTTTATTTATTTCACCTTTTCTGTAATATAACATAAACGGAGAATATTTCACCTTTTCTGTAATATTCTCTGTTTATGTTTGTCCACTTCAGATCAATAGAAGAACATTCCTGTAATCTTCTCTCTCTCTCTCTCTCTCTCTCTCTCTCTCTCCCTCCCTCTCTCTGTCACAAAGGTACACACACCACACACATACAGTACACATCTTCCCCATCTTCATCTCTCATCTTTGCCCTCTCTCTCTCTCTCTGTCGCTCTTTATTTTGATCGCCCTAGGGAATGATCCTTATCAGAACAGACAGAATAGAAACTTCTCAGTTAGTCTTCAATCTCCCAAACCTTCTGCGAGGGAGCGAGAGAGAGAGAGAGAGAGAGAGAGAGAGAGAGAGAGACAGAGAGAGAGAGAGGGCGAGAGAGAGATGACATGATTGTGTGGATCTTTGACTCCTTGTGTGTTCTGTGTCTGAGCTCACAGCCTGGCACGTCGTTCAAATGAATAAGAGAATACATTTCATCAGCACACCGGCCAAATAATAGCAGAAAAAAAATCAATATTCCACACATAAGAAGAGTGTAGTTTATGTTGCAATGCAATTATGTAGCACACAGCTCTGAAAATGTGGCTCATTTAATGCAATAAACCAAATTTGGTTGATTTTTGAGACAAACGTAGTTTTCCTGTACAGCCGTGGTTCGTGCAGCAGTAAAACTTAGAGACGACTCCGCCCCCTCGTACCTATATCACACTGCTCCCTGCACACGCCGGCTCCTTTTGACGCAGGCCGTCAACATCTGCTGCAGCTGTGATAGAATAACATTTAAATGGTGGCTGTGTGCCAGGATGTTTATGGTTCGAGTCCCCACGTCAGAGGAGGCGATTAACCTTCACCTGAACCGCTGACGCAGAAAAGCGTCGGCACACTTGATGACACTGAGACGTGTGTGTGTTTGTGACTGACGGTCATCTCGTGTTGTTTAGAACGCTCGGTCGTTATTGATGACATATACGGTGATCGGTCCTGTAGATGACCGATATATTTTGCATTTTAAAGTGAAGTGAATGGGCACTCGGTAACGCCGCGGCTCTGATTTATGATGGCACCGATAATGCACGGATATTAAATGGATGCAGCACTTTAGTGAGTGTGGAGTAAAGAGTCCATCGAGTCCCCGTGACCCATTATCCCGTCCAAGGTCATCGGAGCTGGAGCCCATCCCAGGACTTTTTGGGCCAGAGGACTCGCTCAGTCTGGAAAGGCCGTCACTCTGTCACAAAGGGGGCACTCGCACGGAGGTCCCAGACCTGACTTTCAGGATCCGTGCTACAAAATGAGTGTTTCTTTGACCCACTTCCAAGCGCGATTCAAAGTACGGAAATTAGAACACGTGACGTCTGAGGTGCGGCTGCCACATCACGCCAAGATTTAGAATTCCGACTTTCTCTTTACGTCGTTTCAATCAATTTGGCCGTTCTTTTAGCTGAGGGAGGTACATAAGACACACAGACATGCATCGATACCGATCGGCCAATCGTAACGATTTCGTCCAAAGCTGCTGAGCTGCTGTGATTTCTATACACACTCTGTATATTTTAAAGAATTGTTCCACCGTTCAACGCTGGATTAGAAGATTTGGGAAGATATCCGTCAGGCAGCGACTCTACACGCCCACTCAGGCCTGACATGATGAAAACACCTGTGTGGGTGCTGTGTGGGCGCTCCCGCGTGTTCAGAGCCTTTGGTATGCAGCAGATGTAGAACGTGCTGAGTTTAAATTAGCGGCAAACAGGAAAACCGGGAGAAAAATGCAGCTAAAGCATGAAATTAAAGCAATGTTCTCTCACAAATGAATTTTAAAAGAGAGAGAGAGAGAGAGGAAGGGTAGACTCTTCCAGAAGATGTTGAGTCTGTATCTGCGTGCAGCTTGTGTTTAGATTGAGGGGGTGAGAATTTCATTTATATCATCGACAAATGGCTGGTAGGAGGGAAATAAGGAAAAAAAAAATTTCATCAGGTAAACACGCAGAATGAATGTTTTTATCTGCACGCGTGTGTGTGTGTGTCCCAGAAACATCCAAACTGTTCTCCCCTGCCACCCAAACAGATTACAAATGAGCAACAGTAATTAGTATTTTGAATATGAAAACAATCATTTAAGCACATACACTGTACAAACTAACGTATACATAAACCTCAGCTGATTAGAAAAATATTACATCTGGCTTTGTAATCCTGGCAGAGCTGAAAAAATTAGCATAATTATGCAGAGGAGATATTCCTTCTATTTAGCTGGCACTCTTTGAGTTTGCTCCTCTTTAATCAGGTGCTGTTTTAAAATGTGATGTGTTTGGGATCATCACACCGCTCGTTTCAATGTTGTGTTTCTGCCCTAAATTTAAGGCCAAAGTCAGTTGTTATCATCTCCAATTTAAAGATGGTAGATTATGCAGATTTACATATTCTTATCTTTTGAAACCCTTTGTCTTGCAGTTGTGAAAAATAAACACACAAATCCTCGTCCTCCCTCCCATGCTGCGGCCTTAAAGCGTGCACACTGAGTGAAAACTATAAATAGAATTTGTAATATTTGAATGTATGCGAGTATTCCTTCCTCTTCTATTACATTACATGAACACAGAACGTTTCCACATTAACACATTAAACCTGCAGACCAGCTCCAAATGAGCCGAATCCTTTGGAGACTGGAACTGGAACACTGCTGCGTTTCCATTTTTGAATAATGAGAGCGATATCTTTCCGGGACGTTCCAGCTGTCCTCTGAAGCTCCGAGGACACGTGGGCCTGCACTCGTCGGTTGGTTGACACTCGTTCACTGAGCTGTAACCTTCTACACTTTGTTAAGAGGCCACTTAACTGATGCCTTTCAACATCACCACTTGACTGCCTCTGCATTTGCTCTAAAATAAAAGTTTGCGTGCCTTCTAATATTCCCCAAACCCTCACATTCCATCAGATAAAATCCACTTGCCATGATGGAAAAGTAGTCAATGATTTATTTCTGTCATTTTACGTTGTTCACTGTCACAATGATCTCTTCTCCCTAACGTCTTTTTAGTGTGAGGCGGCCTTAAGATGGAGTAGAGAACGGAGGGGCCGACGCGAGGTTCTCTTTTGTCGGATTGTGTTTTGTTCTTTTTGATTTCAGTCTGCTGGGTGGAATTAAACCATGTCTACCTCCTTCCTTAAGTGGCTTTAACATTAACATCAGCCTTGCCATGATGTGTATGTAAAGGCGTCCTAATGACAGTAATCTTAGTAGCGATAAAAGATTATTAAATGGCTATGAATGCTGAAATGAGAACATATTTTGAAAGCATGCAGCATATGAGCATTTCAGCAGCGGACTAAATACTAAAAAGGAGGAGGAGTGGAGTGGAGAGGATTTGCCTGAGTGTCCAAAATGTAAACAGGATTATGAAGGGCCTACTCCTGAACACAGCTCGTGTAAATCTTCGTCTGGCCGGGCTCCTGTGCATGTAGACGTAGCTTCCCGTGTACACTCTCCTCTCTCCTGGCTGTGGATCGCTCTGTTCCTTTTCCTCCTTGTAAGCAGTTCACGTTTCATTTCGAGTTAAGAGATGAAAGATGGCAAAGTTCCAACTTGGTACAAAGTCCAAAACAAGGAACAAATCCATTCATCCTCCCGGGATCTGTCTGCTGATTGTGCTTTAGCCAAACGCTCACAATCTCTGTCAGCCGCTGTCCTCGCCTTGGTGCGTCTAATCAGAGGGTAATTAGGAGTCAGAACCTTTCCCCTATGTGTGCTATGAGATCCGGGCCTGCGCCGTCTTCCTGCACTCTCCTTAATCGAACAGAATAAGCTAAGCCTTATGATAACACCCCTGTAAGGCTTGTTGACACAGGACAGTGATGAGATCTTCAGCCAATTCATTTGCTGCGCCAAACAATGTGGCTTTGTGATAAAGAGCTGAGGGAACGGACAGGGAAGTTATCTGGGAACTTACTGAGCATCAACAGAGGACACACATCTGGACCTTTAGTCCTCTCGGCACAGGAACATCAACAGTCCTCTGATTTCAGAGCAAACTTTGAAATGGTAAACTTTGACTTCTTATTCTTGACTTTCACAAATCCCTCGTAGGTTTCAACTTCTGACTGAACACAATTTCAACCTTCCAAAGACGATGAACGTTGTGATCTTTGTTATGTGGTTACTGTCCTATCTTGCAATATTAATTTAAAGAATCTGCTTAAAATTGAATCAAGTGCACGATCCAAGTCCAAACCTTCTACAAACTGTACTCGAGACCACAGTTACTTTTTCAAAAACCAAAAGTCCTCTTTGGCACAGTTAATTATTATACGGTGATTCTGAGCAGCCATTTTATAGACATTAATCCAGAGCTACATGTCTTTCTGTCAGTGTGTTGTTGTCGACCCCCCTCCCTCCCAGGGAGGAGTTGGACAGGCGTACGGCCAGGGGGACAAAAGACTTCCTGAGTCCATCCGTGGAGCAGGACAGGGACAGCAGCCTGTCTCCTCTGCCTGTCCAAGGTGGTTTGCAGAGGGTGGAGGACATTGTTGAAATTTATCATAAAAGAGCAACAGTGAGTGTCTTTATGAGTCTTTATTATTCTTTATGAGTCTTTATTAGTCTTTATGAGTCTTTATTAGTCTTTGTTAGTCTTTATGAGTCTTTGTTAGTCTTTATGAGTGCTTGTTTCCATCTGTTGGCACAGAAACAAAATCCTGCTGCCAGCTGAGTCCATTTTTTTTACCTAACTACCTTCACCCTTCACCATCACCTTCACAGAATACAAACACACACAAACACACACACACACTGCTTGACCCAGTCCTGGTATACACTCACACTGGTGTGTTTGTGTGTGTCCTTCCATATTCATGTCTCCCACGATAAGGCCGAACATTTACAATCTGGCTGCACTGTTTGACTCTGAATAAACAAATGCTGCATTATTATCTGGTGTAAATGTGTATGAAAGTATGAAAATTCCAATTAAGCCTCGTGTTCGGCGTTAAATAGGACGGGAAATGAGGTGGAACAAAAACGAGAATATTCTGGTCGGCGGTCTGGTATTTCATGGCTAAATTGACTTTGTGAAATTAGCTCCGGTTTGATTTGTTGATGTTATATTTTGATTTGATGTTCCGTTATTAGCGGCGCTCCTCTGTAGTTCTGCTCTCGTTTTTTGTTTTCTACTGTACTAAGTGAAAAGTTGACCTTGAAGATGGTTGTACTCTGTTGTCTCTCTTTAAGGTGAAGTTTGCATTTGGAATCTCTGTTCACTTATCTGTTTTATTATCTGTGTATCTAAGGGTTAGCTTGATGTTATTCATGCAAACATGCTGTTGGCAACGCTCCAAGTCATTGGATTCACGCTTCCTGTTCTGTAAAGTTCAAAGGATCACACGGGCTGTGCTGGGTCGTAACACCACAGTACAGGAAGTCAGTTTGATATGGAGTCCTAGAGCCACATGTTCCATCCATCAGATGCTCTGATACTTAATAACTTTATTTAAAGTCAAGGATGATGAAAATGTCTTAAGGTGTCCCTGAAATAATCTTGTATTCTGTCACTGTTGGCAGCTCAATTAAAATGGATCTATCTTCTTTTTTTTTTCTTTTTCCTTTAGGCGCCATCGGGGACGATGCCGACACCGAACACAAAAAAGAAGTAAGTACCATCAAGTACAAACCCTCTCAGATACTGTAATGTACATCAGATTTTCATATGTCATTCAAAATGGGTGTATCTGTGGTCTACCTGCGTTGGGATTAGATTGGACCAGATTAGATAAAATTAGATTAGATTAGATTAGATAAAATTAGATTAGATTAGATTAGATTAGATAAAATTAGATTAGATTAGATTTGCCAGGTTGTCTTTTCTTCATCCATTTTTGCTGGTATTCATTTTACAATAAGTCAAAAAATAATCTATGTCCCAGCTGTACTCACTACATTTCAGTTCCAGACGAATACGGGTTCTTTACAGGCCGATACGATACCGATATTAATCGGATCGGCCAATGTCCGATATGAAGCCGATTCAGCTTTTCCTAGATATTCTAATAACAAATGAGAATAATTGTTAATTTCTGGCTATTTGCACATTTACTTAAATGTGGTCTGAAGTCACGAAATGTCAAAAAGTGAGTTTTCCAACTCGTCCGATCCGTCCAAACTCCAGCTTTTATTGCTTGGATGCTCCGTTTGCTCTCCTCTAAATTTGTCTGATGTCTGAGGTTTGACGCCTGGTGTTGAACTGAGACCTGAGACTGTTTGGCCTCTGGGTCGGAGGAGTGATGCTTTCTGTTTGTGAGCTGTCTGAGAGGCGACGTGGCCATAAAAAGTAGTAAAATGAAATAATCCAACTCAAAGCTCAGAGCATCGTTGGCATAGAAGACGACAAACAACAAGTGGGGAAAACGATGCCAAGCATTTTTGTCTGCCAAATAAACTGTAGCAACGTGACGAGCTCAGCTGTTCTCTAAAACCTGCCACCAATGAAGTAGGACCGAAGGGACGGCAGGCTCAAACGCCACCCCCAAACCGCACGAACATACATTTATAAACCCATCTCTGCATCTGGCGCCATCTTGCTCTTTGCTCCTAATTATTCAATTCAATTTGCCATGCAGCTCTGGCCCGGACTCACTGTCCAACCCCTTCAAATCTGGGACCGTCAGGAATTCCCTCCGGGAGTTCTGGGCCTGACTGTAAACAATCTGCGGAAGCGCTGGAAATAATTAGCATGGAGCGTTTTCAGGCGTCCATACATCACTGACAAATTAAGCAGGATAATTCCGGCAAACACTTCCACACTGAGCCTCATCCTCGGTGACACGTGTAAACATGTTCTTGGACTAAGTCAGTTTGTATTCTGCATTTCCAGCAGCGTCCATCGGAAAACCAGACCAGGAAGAAGGAGGCGGCGAGAACGCGGTGCCTCGGAGAGAGCGAGAGCGAGCGAGGTGAGAGAGGCTTTCACCTGTGCTTGAAGGAAGCTCATTTTCCTCCGCTGCTGTCGGCCTCCATCCATCACACTCCTCGTCTCCTCCTCCTCCTCTCCTTTGTCTCTTCCTCTGCTGCCGTTGTCGTTCTGCGTCTGATTAATGAGCGGCGCCCCGCTTGAACCTATTAACAATGTGTAATACCACTCAGGCTGCAAATAGCCTGCGCTGTCCAGACCTACTTTACACTTCTCAAGGTAGCTGTGGCCTATTAGTCCCTCTCAGGCGGAGCCGTGGATCCTCTCCTCAAACTCTCTCCCTCTTCTCGTTTCCTTTTTCTTCTCCTTTATGTCTCGTTTTGTCGGCCTGTCCTTCTCTCTCTCTATTCTTTCTTGTCCTTGGCCTTATTTGTGGTCACTTGAGGAGATGAATGGTCCTGGAACCACATGTTTTCCAGCACACGCCTCGTTTTCACTGGGTTGTATTAACTTCTTTTACATGCATTGTTTGATTCCTTAGATGCAGTAGAAATAAATATTATTGAATCTAAAAGCCAGTAACAAACCAGCCCTTTGGCCGGTTGCTGGATTTGGCGTTTGATCCACTTTCGGCCCGTTACGGACTCGTGGTTTCGTCAAACGAACTGTTGGTCTGCTGAGTGTTTGACAGCTTTTATCGTGCCGTTATTGTTTCTATGTCGCTTTGCTTTAAGATGAATTCCCCTCCTCAGGACTGTTATGGTCTGGACTGAATCCTCCCCAGATGCTCAGGTTCTGGAGAGTGTTTTCCCCCCCAAAACGGCCACTTTCACTCAGGTTACTCAAATCCTACAGACGGTTTGAATGTAGTTATTGAGATGTCTACGGGCCGACATATAAACGGTGTTATTGTTATTACACCGGGACGGAGAGAGCACAGAAACGAGCAGCTCAAACCAGGTGGGATGACAGGAACACAGACAGAACGAGAAATAAAAAGAATCTACATTTATTAAAGGAGAGGAACAAAGAGCTGGAAGGAGTCACTGACAAGAAAGACGAAGGAGAGAGAGAGAGATAGAGAGAGAGAGAGCGAACGATTTAACCCGACGGAGAGAAAAACAGTAGGAGTCCAGTGTTCTGCTGGTAATCTCACCATGAAGACGTTTGATTTGTGGAAATGGAGTTTTATAAATGGGACAATTTGACAGTAGCCTGGGGTAACCAGGCTGGGACGGCCACACTTTGAAAACCCTCCTCCTCTCCTCTCCCATTTCCAAATAAGAAAACGGAGCCGTGCTAACCGGTTATATAAGCAGCAGGGGGGAGAGGGAGGACTGGGGGGAATTAGATGCAGCGACTGTCAAGACGGAGTTTGGACTTAGTTCCATTTAGAGATAACCTGAAGGAAGATACACAAAAAAGGACAGTTTGAGTATGAATATGAATAGATAAGGAGAGATAAGGAGAGATAAGGGGAGATAAGGAGAGATATAAGGAGAGATAAGGAGAGATATAAGGAGAGATATGGAGAGATATAAGGATAGATAAGGAGAGATAAGGGGAGATAAGGGGAGATAAGGAGAGATAAGGAGAGATAAGGATCACACACCTCCGATTATAACTCAATCTAGTCACCAGGTTAGTGACTAGATTGAGTTTTGGCATCAAACTAAGATTATTTGACAGCCGTTGACGTCCCTTTGATCCCTGAGCTCCCGCCCACAGACCTTCCTGACCAATAGGAGAGTTGACAGTGCTTTTTTGTTTTTGTTTTTTGGATTCCCCTGATATTCACTGTTTTTGAAGGCGCTCGCTGGGAGCTGTCGTCGTTTCCGTCGTCTTTCCTGACACATATGGCCGATGTCGTTCTTCTTATCCGGGCCGACGTATCGAAGCTGCTGGATCCAATCTCATTTACACAGAACTAATCCATTAATGTTGCAATTTCAGACAAAGCTGAGGTTGATTGAATTATTCAAGTTCCATCTGGAGCTCTGTTAAACCCGATTAATGAGTGGCTCAGCAGCCTGTTTCTAAACTTAGTCATTAATGACATAAGTGATGTCATGTATGACATCTTTCCCCGTGGTAAACAAACGGCAGAAAGATCGCAAAAGTAATTCGGCCAAAAATTCAAGATTCTCCAACTCCAGCACAGGGGTCGCCGTTAACGTGCTATGGATGATAAACACGTGTGTGTGTTTAAATGTACTGACGGAGGACACGTTTGACCCTTTAAACCGCCGTTGTTCCATTAATGACAGAGATTTGACAGCCCAGACCGCATGTGTCGTGCCTATTCATATCAAATGCTTTTTGCCTTTCATGTTTTAATTGAAAACGAGGAATTGTGCCACTTGTGCTCCCGTTGGAAATGTGTGTGTGTGTGTGTGTGTGTGTGTGTGTGTGTAATCAGGGCTTTTCAATAACAGGATCGCAGCAGCGGCATTCATATTTGTGGATCTGCCTCCAAGGATCCCCTCGTTCAAATCTGTGCCGGGCTTATTAACGGTAAATGAAAACACTTCACAGACACTGAAAACTCCTGAGATGATCCAAAAGAGACGCTCGCACCGTCGGCGCTTCCTGAAAAACTAATTG
The DNA here is from genome assembly GCA_900303265.1 of Brotula barbata. Taxonomy (NCBI): domain Eukaryota; kingdom Metazoa; phylum Chordata; class Actinopteri; order Ophidiiformes; family Ophidiidae; genus Brotula; species Brotula barbata. Next base: position 22,518 of record OMNV01010333.1, on the reverse strand, counting down.
AGGTGATAACTTATTGCGGCGCTTAAAGTGGAACCGCGCTGATTTTTACTCATCAATTCCTGTTTATTGCTCAAAGGTGGCACTTTGTAGCGCGCAAAAACCGTTTATTAAGTATAAAAGCTTTAGTGAAAAGACTGGGACACGTCGGTGAAAACACGGTCCGTGGTTAGCTCCCGGTGCTGGTTGGAGCGGAGGAACAGAGGAAGGCCTGCTCCAGTTAAATATTTATTTTAACGTTGTCATCGTGAACTCTTTTTGGTTTCACGTGACGTCACTTTCATCTCTTACCGTGAAGGGCAGAACGTGAGCGACTTCCAGTAAACATAGTTTGTACGGTTAGAATATATTTTAATATTCAATAAAATGGCGTTTTTCCATTTTCAGCGCCCAAACTTTGCCGTCGAGTGAACTTTTTTTGTACTTTTTGAGATCAGATCCTCATCTTCGTTTCCTGTTTGGAGCTGTAATTTCTCATGAGAGCGCCGTGTTTTCCTCTGTGGGGTATTAAAGTGGTAGAGGAGCCAAATAAGCCGTCTCGGCACATATTCCACCAATCTCTCTGTTTATTTCCACTTTAATGTCTCCTTCGTCCTCGGCACTCTCACTCTTCTTCCTCTACTTTTCTTCCACTTAACTCCTACGGGCCAATTATGACCGGACCGGTGAGTTCATATCCTAAGTTTGTGCAACCCACTGGCTCGGCAACCGTGTTACTTTGAGATTTAGAGAAAGAGAAAAAGAGGAAGAGAGAATGATTTAAAGTGACAGAGCAGGGGAAGACAAAAACAGACGCAGACGAGGCCGACGAGATGAGAAAGTTGAAGAGCTGCATTAGTGGAGATGGAAGTCATTTACTGCATCAGAGAGTGTTGGCTGGGAAACGGCTTCATGCTGCTAATGCTGTGTCAGTGTGTGTGTTTGTGTGTGTGTGTGTGTGTTTGCCGTACCAATCACGCTAATCAGCGATGCTTGGCACATCAGTGAGAAATCTTCATCTGGACAGGACTAATTATCTCTGTTGTGCTTTTGTACCAAGTGTGTATGTCTGTGTGTTTGCGTGTATGTGTGAGAGAGAGAGAGAGACAGACAGAAAGACTCTGAGTAAATTTATGCTTATTTCAGTAGCATTACAGCCCTTTTGTGACTTTTGGAAAGATGAAAAAAACATAGATTTTTGCTTTAATTTGTGTTTAAATAAAGTTTGCTGAAAGTTTTCACGTTAAAGTGGCTTTTTAGGGTCAACAAAGGAGAGAGTCCGGTCGGTCCATCAATTTTCCCAGTAATGTCAGGTCAGACACCATTTTGGAAAAATCCAACAGGGACATACGAAAAAAGATGATGTAGTTTTTATCTATTTATTTTTCAATATATAGTCAAATGTTATGAAAATCCCGTTTAATTTTCCAGCAAACCAGCCAGCTGCCACATCTGCTGCATGCTGGTCTGTAATTCAACATATGGAATAAACGACAGGAAGCTGGTTCATTTGTCACGTAGCACAGGAAGACGTCTGCTTTACGACATGGAGCCGCACAAACACTTCACTCCTCGTGACCACGACCCTCCACGTTTCTTCTGAACAGACTACAGGCCTAATCCTCCACTTCCTGTTATCTCAGGCGCTCCGATTAATGTTTTGCAACTAATTTATTCATGGTGACATTCCAGGTCCTTCCTGTTACAGTTCAGTCCTACCGGTGGGAACCCAGTCAGGTTGTTGTTACTCGTGTGGTCAGAATTAGACGGAGCAATTTTTAAAAAGTAAAAAGAGATGGCATGAGAAAAATGTTCTTGAAAAATAATTTCATGATAGTAACCGCACGTTCTTAAGTTTTCTCAGTTAGTCCTGAACATCCACCAACCTAAAGGAATGAAGGAAAGGAATGAAGGAATGACTGAATGACGGAATGACGGAAGGAGGGAAGGAAGAAAGGAAAGAAATGATGGCAAAAATAAAGGGGAGAAATATAAATGAGGAGAGGTCAGTCCATCTTTTGTCCTCTGTCTCATCTCTCCTCTGCTCCCTGTGTCCCTTCCGTCTCCATCTTTCTTCTCCTCCTCTCCTCTGTCTCTCCTTTCCTTTCTCTCCTTCAGTCTCTACTCACTCTGTCCCTTCCTCGCCCCCCCTGCTCCTCTTCATCGTGTCTCTTATCTCTCTTTCTACTCCTGGTAGTTATCATGCTGCTCCGTCTCTCTTTCAGCCCGTCTCCGTCTCTTTATTCTCTCCTTCCATCCCTCCTCCACCTCCACCCCTTCGCTCTCTTTTCCTGGCTCTCTCTCCTGGTGTCATTGTACCCTCAGTGGAACTTGGCAGTAAAAATGACTAATGGGAGATTATTGCTGATATCAAGACAAAGCAGAACACTGCTGAGCTCCCCTATTGTTACCTCCTCACACACACACACACACACACGATGCCAGAGAAACATAAACTGAATTAAAGCTGGATCAATGTGGGATTATTTTTCCAAATCACCAAATCTACTTTGTGGAACGAAATAAGTACTGAAGTACTGTAGGTCGGACTGAAACTCAAATAGGAGCTGATTAACAAAAATACAACCAAACAAAACGTCAACAAGAGAGAGAGACGAACGCCAACGTCAGCGCTGGAAACTCTTATCTCTCTCTACATGTTCAATTTTATTTTTTTAATTTTTGCTGCAGGAAAGTGCACCTTTTAGTATCAACTGAGGAGAGAGACCGGTCAGTTGGTCGATCTGTCTGCCCTCCATCCTTCCTTCCTTCCTTCCTAAAGCTTCTTTATATGTCACTCAAAGTCTGCCTGCACGATTTTCCCAGGAATGTCAGGTCAGACACCATGTATGAAAAATCCTACATGGAGGAAATTCAAACTTCCTATTCCAACAAAGTCCTATGGACAACGTTGTTAGATTGAGATTGAGTGGACAGATTATGACTTTAAGATGAGGTCTTGGGACGAAGTGAGCAGAGGGTTTGAAGTGAGACTTTGCTGTTTATTGTGCGTTTGAAGGTGAAGTTGGATTCTGTCGGCGTCAGCGTCGTCCTCTCGGAGGAAGACGGGAGGATGAAGACGATTAAGAAGCGGGGATTGGGAGTCCCAGGGTGGCTGGGTCTAATTGAAATGAATTCTGACTAAAGCAATGACTTTAATGACATTTTGAAACCAGGACTGGAGTAATGACATGGAGAAGGCCCCGGGGAGAGCGGCACTTTAAAAAGAGAGAGAGAGAGAGAGGGAGGAAGAGGGAGAGGTTGGCGAGCGTGCGTGTGTGTGTGTTTTGATGAAGCGAGCCAGGGGAGACAGTGGGAGACTTTCTTCATCAGCTCCTTTTGTCTTTTGAGCTCATTTCCCAGGCTGCCGTGGACCGGCCGGCCTGATGAAGTCACGATCTGAAACTCAGACCGGCTGAGGCCTCAGCGACTCTCTAATATGCTAAAAATCCATTCTGTGGTAAATTATTCATTGTTTAATTGCATATTTATGGAGATAAAATCTAATATTGCCCCTGTTTAAAGGATTCTTATCAGTACATGGTTGCCAGTGTTGCATTTTAAGGGACAAAGTTGTCAGTTTATACAGAAGATTCAACCAGATATGGAACTCTTAAAGAAATAAAACCAAATGAAGAATATTCACAACACGATTTATTCCCCCGTCTGATTTATGGCCCGGTGGTTGCAGATTTCATTTCACTCTCACAGCCAGCACGGAGGACTCGTGTTCAGGTTTGACACGTTTGTTCTGGATGACGGCCTCGCCTTACTACAGCTTGTGCTGTGCTGTGCTGCGTATGTTAATGTTGAAGTTCTTAAACGTGGTAAATGACCGGGTACTGGGTTTATTTAAAGGATTTGGATAAACTGAAGGGACTTTTCTCATTAATTATGGAGTGTAGAGCACAGAAAAGTCATAAAAAAATCTTAGAAAATCTAAATCCTAACTAAAACCTTCCACAGATTTTGTATAGATTTACCCAGAATGCATCCTGGTAACGAGTGACTTGTGGCTTACTGACGTTGTTTCTGTCATGGATGATGAGTAGTGTCTGATCTTTGGTGTGTTTTGGTATCCGTGGAACCTTTGAGTGTTCAGAGTTAAACCTGTGACTTAAAGAGATGAGGGCACGATTTGTTGAGTTGGACTTCCAGGTCCTCTTTCCATCTTTGGATGCCAGTGTAAGATCATCATCTCTCTCTCTCTTGCGCTCTCTCTCTCTCCGTCTCACTGTCTCTCTCTCTTGCTCTCTCTCTCTGTCTCTCTCTCGCTCTCCGTCTCACTGTCTCTCTCTCTTGCTCTCTCTCTCTGTCTCTCTCTCGCTCTCGTTCCTTTTGATCACATTTGGACTCTTTGATTCTCTTATTGAAACAGGATTCTTGTTTTGTATTTATCTTATTTGTCATTTTCCATCATCTCTCCCCACTTTTGTTCCTTCGTGTTGTTTGTTTGTTTTTTTACTTTTTCCTTGTTGCCTTCTTTGTCGTCAGGTCAGCTCACGACGTCTTGACAAACAAAGTGTGAATCCATCCTTCCTCTAGTTTTCCCGTCCCTTTGTTTAACGTGTCTCCGGTGGTATTTTCCGTTGCCGTGGAGCGGTTGCAGCATCTGCTAAATAACCAAAAGTCTAAAATTGCGAAGCGTTAACGACAGCCGTGATTCCGACAGTGATGAGAGACATAATTGCACTTCAGATTATCCTCTGTGCCTTTCAAAAAGATGTACGACCCACACAAAAATCACAAGAGGAAGATTAATGCCGGCGTTAAAGATAGACGGCGTTTCATTTATCCATCAGAGCTGCCATTTCCAAACCTTCCTGTTTGATGAGCTGTGTTCTGCTAGACAATCTTCCCTCCCCTTTTCCCACTGAAAGGACTAAAATGCGTGTGTGCATTTGTGTGTGTGGATGCTCACAAGCCTGACGAGCGTGTGTGTGTGTCGTTGTTTTGATTGCGGCGCCTTCCTGCGTCTTTCCCGGTCTCTGGATGGTTTGGAACGCGCGGTGCCAAACGTTTTATTCTGGAGGGGAGAAATCTAATAAAGGTGACAGGACGGCGGGGAGCCCGGGTTCGTCAAAGCTTCTCTTCCTTTTAAGGGGCCAAGAGAGAAGACGAGGAAACCCGACCGGCTCACAGTTAATCATTGGTGCCTGCGTGTCATGAGACGGGGCAAATTTAGCTTTGGGGGGGAAATGAGTGTGATTGTAGAACAGCGGTCGGCACAAAAGTCAGGCGTCAAATTAAAGATGAGAGGAAGTAGTACGGGGCGGATTCATTAGATTTCATACTCTGACACAGAAATGGATCCAGCTGGGAGGACAGTTCGAGGAGCCGCGTTGGGGGGGAATACCACTTCACTCCTCTATTCCCACTTTGTCGAGTCTTCTGCCGTTTGTTTTATTCTCTTTAATTGAAATTGGAGGTTGCAGCAGCTCCCGGCGTGAAACGTTTCAGAGCTGCAGATGTTAAATCTCCTTCTGGGGATACCGGAGAGTGATCGTAAAGCGAGGTGGCGCCGACGTCGCGTGACGATCGAGGGACAGAGCTGAGAGCGAAATCTCACGTTTCAGCGGGCTCACATCGAAACGAAGTGGAATGAAAGAGGGAATAATGAGAACAATGAGCCGCTGAATGGGAACAGGAAACAGAAAAAAAAAAGATGATGGACCTCAGGTTGATCACCTGACGTCGGGGTCTGGATGGGTCTTCATGCACACACAGTAACAAACACACGCCATTGCTCTCATTCATTCATACGGGCTCTCACTCAGGCTCCTCCATATTGAGTTTTCTCTCACACACACACACACACACACACACACACACACACACACACATGCACACAGACAGGCAGGGCACTGGT
>OMNV01010331.1:23878-45846 GCA_900303265.1 Brotula barbata | reverse complement strand
TATGTCAAATGGACTGAGGAATGGTCAATAATTGTCTCCAACTTTGCCCGAGATCTCTTGTGTTTTTGTCTCCTCAGCGTGTACTTGCAGACATTTTCTTTGCGAGATAAATGGTTCCTGTGAGGCTTAAAGTGCCACTTTCCCGTCTTGCATGATTGGTCGGGCCACCATGAGCCAATGTCATGCATCAGCAAACTGCAAGCTTGTGCATGCCCCCTGCTGGCTCTGTGATTCAATTCAAACTCCTGCCATGTTGGGATGCAGCTCTGTTAGTAGGGGGCCACCTTTTCACATCGCCTCAGTGTTTTGACAACAAAGTGACGGGAAGGCAACGTGCATCCAAAGTGATGTTTGAAAGGAGCTTATGTGTAGTGACAGTTGGTATCACAGTATCACGGATGCCCACATTAACTGTTCGGGCTGTATTCTAAATCAGGCCCTGAGGGGATGCGCGGCAGTATTTTCACGGTTATTGGTAAATTTGATCTGAATGAATGCAGGAAGAGAACTGGGGCATGCAGGCTTCGTAATGTGATGAACAGCTGAGCTCTGAATTGTTGTTGTTTTGTTCAGCCCATTCCTCCCCACCACGAAGCATGTTGGAACGTGCAGTCTCCTTGGTGATCGCTGGTGATCAGTGTGAGGTCCCTCACCACCTGCACTGGGGATTTACTCTTTGGTGGGATGGGTACGCATGGCTTTGGTGGCTGCAACATAAAGAGGAAAGGCAAAGCAAACTTCAGACAGCCAGAGACATCAGAGGAAGACCTTCTGTTTTCTAATCTATTTTGAATACCTATGGGATTCTCTTTGCCACCATATATTCATGACTGATGTGGGGTGGCGATGAAAACTTTCCCACTGAGCCATGACTAAAAGAAGCTGGGTCCATTATTCAATAATGCTGGCTGCGTTCCTCACAATTTTGTCAAATGGGAACAACGATGGCAGGATAAATTAACAGAAAGAAGGCAAATCTCAGTATTCTCAACCCAGACCATTGTCTGAGCAGAGCAACAATCACTCCGCAGCATCATAAGTGGACAATATGCAGAGCATTGTCATGGCTCCTTTTGTGAAAGTGTTGTGGCTAATTATCAGCCTGGAAAATGAACTGCTGTGTGTGAGCACCAACAGAGCTCATGCTGAATGGGGGGCTTTTGCATTATCTGCGTTGCCAAATGACACCAGACAAAAGGCAACAGGATAGAGCCATCTCCCCGTAATACCGGGATAATGGTCAGATTGAGGCTTTCAGCAGGCCCATGTGCTGTGCTGTGCTGTGCTGTGTGGAGAGGATATGCGTGTACAACTCCTGCTGCACTCATTTACTTCAGCCAGCACTCAGAGTCCCTGCTGCTCTGGCACTCAAAACATGCTTGTGGAGAATCAGGAACTGCCACAGACGCTCAGAGGTAAGAATATGAAGAGAGTGGACTGGGTCTTAAGTGGATCCTCATGTCAAAGCCCTGTGGAACCAACAGTAAACCCCTCTCTTGTTCTGCTGTTTGGTCTGCCCTGACCTTGGGCCTTTGTGAGTGTCACAGTCTTTTAGCCGTTAAGCCTTTCCTCAGACAAACAGTAACATAATGAGACTTCAAACCCCTCCGGCACCACAGGGTGTCCTAAATAAGCCAGGCTTCCACATTCTCTTCATGTCCCTCTGTCTCTTGTCTTACCATGAATATTAAACAGGGGTGAAGTTTGGAGGAATGCTTTAGAACCCAGAAGAAAGTGTCCAGTTGTGTCTTGAGTCGGCCCAAAGGTTTCCGGCCTTCCCCTGACTACTGTATAAAAAGTATTGAAGTTTTGTTTTAGTTATTTTTTATTTTTTTTTTTTTTAAAGATTGCAGTGTGTCGGTACGTTGATGTTAATTTAGTGAGACACAGCATGTAAGTGGACACACATGGAGGAGGGTTTGAGTGGAACACTGTAGTCAAGAAGAAAAGACATTTTTGGTGCTTTTAGAATATAGCATGTCTCTAATGAGGGGATCCATTACATACATGCAGGTGGTGGTCTTGGTCTGGGGGGGCGGGGGCTGAAGTGTGCATTTAAAACCTTAAGCCTCATCAAGACAGAGAGATCATTGGTGCACAATTCTATTGTGTGTCTCTGAACTGACTGGCATGGTTGTCAGCTGAGGGGCCTGTACTGGGGCCGGGGCTGCCGCTCTGACTGCCTGAGAACAAAGCACCTCCTCTGGCCTGTAATCAAAGCCCTGGGAAATAACAGACACGACATTCACCTGGACAAACACACATTCACTGGCGGCTATGTTTGCTGTTCTTGTGTGCCTCGGTGCGCGTTCGTTTGCTCTCGGTTGTAGGTTTACATACATACAAGGCAAAAAATCTGAGAAAATTGCTCTTTGAACATTCCTCACGATAATAGACGGGGCTGTCCTCAAGCTCTTTGTGGCAACTGGAGAAGTGCTTATAGTCCTGCAGTGCCTCAGGTGTTCCCTCAGGGACCTGCGGTTGTGTTGGATCGGGAAAGTGTTCTTTGGCTCGGCTTACCCCGAGGAAGAACGGGCGGACTGATAGCGATTTAGACTTCAAGTGGAAGTTAAGAGGGAGTAGCGAAGAATGGGTGGAATAATAGAGAGCTCCATTTGCTCTCTATGAACTCAGCAAAATCTAGTGGAAATGAGTTTTTCAGGGCTAAGCTATAACATATCTGAGACTACAATTATTTGGCTTTTTGTAAAGAATGGCTCACAGACATGCTGTATATGCTGTGATCTGTTCCATTCTGTGCGTGTCGACTACAAGCCTGATTTAGCCGCTCACCTCTTCTTCTATTCCTCAGATCCGTGGAGGGAAGCTGATGATCACCAATGCCCGGAAGACCGATGCTGGGAAGTATGTGTGCGTCGGCACAAACATGGTCGGCGAACGGGAAAGTGAAATAGCTGAACTTACCGTGCTCGGTAATTAACCCTTCTCTCTGTTATCTCTGTCTGCTATCTCTCCACATGCAACCAACAAGCATCCAGCATCACACCCACACACTGTGCTTCCTGTTTGTCTGCAGGGAGAAACAGACTCCAGATGCTCAGCTTTGAATGTCTATCTCCCAGGAAACTAAATGGTGTCACTGACCTTTATCAAATAGAGTGTGAGATGACCTACAATCTCACGCTTAGCCGTGAATCCCATGCTGACCCTATCAGTCCCTCTCCTTTGACCAGCTGCACCCGATTTCACCACAAGTGACCTCTGGCCCTTCAGCTCTCATGTGTGCCAAGTTGAGATTATGTCCAGACTCCTGATTTTATCGCCTGCTTTTTCACTTCCTCTTATTCTTCTCCCCATAGACATTTTAAAATATGTCCGAAAGAACATCTATAGAGTCCATGCAGTCACGAGAAATATACAGACAGAAATAAAACGACCATGCCTTAAAGAGGCCACACTGGTGAAATTTGGGGACCAGTTCTGGTAGAAATAGGGAGAAAAAAAAAAACTTAAAGCTCTCACTTCTGAGCACTTGTTAATATGAAAAATAAACACAGGAAGGAAAAGACATGAAGCTACGAATTTTGCAAAGTATTCAATGTGCAACCTTAGTACTTATGCTGTTCCACACCTGTACTGTCTGGACTGCTGAGTCAGAGCCAGACTTTACAGCGATGACGTTAAGAAGATTGCAGTGTTCCGTCTTTGGTAACTGAGTGTGTTGTCCTGTGAAATGAGGCCTGTGTACTGTAACACAACGTAGTTCATGCCTCCTGTCCTGTGTTTTGTCTTGTGTCTTCTGTGCCCTCTCCCAACAGTCTTTATTTTGTCCTTTGTAAAGGTGTATCCTTTACCATTAAGGTGCTTTTACCTTGGCTAAAATACACCCTCACAACATTATTTTCCACCGTTGTTAGTACTACAAAAGAAGATAACACCAAAAGAGCTAAATGAAAATAAATGTGCGCGATGAAAAGAAAATAGCGAGACGAGGACAAGCCAATGCTGCGCAGGTAATTTTCCTCCTTTTTAGTGCGTGTAGCTGTACCTGCGAAGAATTTATGAATAACTGATGACAAGATAATAGGCACCTTATGATACAGGACAAAACACAGATGTGGACTGGTGAGGACACTTTAGACTAAGGACAAGATCTCGACGCAGGATAAAACAAGTTCACGACAGAACAGAACAGGATAGGATAGGATATGATAGGATAGGATATGATAGGATAGGATAGGATAGCTTTTTCTCTGGGTTTAAAGCAACATCCGTCTCAATTCCTAATCTAGGTATAAATGATAACAGTGTGAAGCAGTGATGACTGAATCATGACAGACATGAAATCCCTTCTGTCCTGTGCTCATGTTTCTACGATGTGTCATTAATGTGCTTTGCAGAGCGTCCTAGCTTCGTACGTCGCCCGAGTAGCCAGGTGGTATTAGTGGACCAGAGCGTGGAGTTCAGGTGTGAGGCCCGTGGTGATCCATTTCCTACTGTGCGCTGGAGGAAAGACGATGGTGACCTGCCCAAGGGAAGGTACGACAGGTCCACTTTCGTCGCACATTATGTTGAATCATTAGGTGCCTCACAGAGCGCAGTCCTTGTTCTGCCTAACCTTTGTTGCGTGAATGCCTGTTTTTAACGCAGATCCGAAATTCGCGAGGACCACACCTTGAAGATCCGTCGACTCATCTCAGCTGATGTCGGCTCCTACACCTGCGTGGCAGAGAACATGGTGGGCAAGGCAGAAGCATCGGCAACGCTCACCGTCCACGGTAAGGAGAGACATGCAAAACGTATCGTTTAAAGCCTCTCGGGCACCCGTGAGTTAAAAGCTGCCTTTATTTTCAGCTGCGTCCTCTCCTATTCTAAATTCATTTCCATTGTGATGCTATTTTGCAGCTTGAACCAAAAGCAATTTCGCCCAGCTACACAGCAATAACAGCTTTGAGTTTTACTGCTACATGGTCATCACTTTCAACTCTTCTCTCTCAATTAGCCAATTGATTTCTAATAAAAAGAAACTCAGAAATCCATATTAGCTGTAGTATTGTGCACGTGGGAGTTCAACAGCAATCAATTGCATCTGCCCTATACAAGTGGCATTTCTCCGGAGGCCTGTCCTCACTCATGTTTAAGACATACAGTACCTGCGACGAGCCTATGGGATATCTGTGTCGCCTCCCGTGGCCCTCTCCACTGGACGTCTTATTAACGCCGTTAGAATATAAAGCAGCCGGTCACAGAATGTGAACATTCAGAAAGAATCCATTCAGTAGAAGTGGGGGGCTGGCATCAGCCCCCGATCTCTCCTGAGAATCAGAGGAACACAGGGGCCATTTAACGGCAAACTAATGGGAATGTTGGGAGTCGAGCAAGAAGACGAGGGAGGGATGGAGGAGGAGATTCAGCGCAAGGGAAGATGGGGACTGGAAGGGAGGACAGCGAGTACGTCGGTGCTGGCTCACCGCTGATGCAGAACGTGTTGGGAATTGGGACTGCGGGCATTTGTGGTGTAGAGGATGAGGGGAAATAGGTTTCTGTGGTGAGGTCAGTCAAATTAATGTCACTCCCAGTAGTCTATGCAGCACATATATAAGGAGACATGGCAGTTCTACTCCGCTACCATCCCCCACCAGCAAACAGATACTTCATCTTCACATGGCTAACCTTTGCAATTATTTCTTGATTTTCTCAACAAGACCATCTTTGGATTGCTTTGAAGAGCAAGATTAGGCACACCTGCCAATACTCTCATCAATATATCTACTTCTCTTATTGCCTTTTTTGCCCTTTCTCTCTCCCTAATGAAAGCTTAGTTAATGAAAGAGAACGTCATTGATGCAGTAGTTCAATAAGCTGTTCTCCCGGCTTAGAATCATATTTGAAAGGCTAAAACCTCTTTCTCTTGTCCTTTGGATATGGCTTGACCTCAGCCTTATTCCCTCTGGTCTGCTTGCAGAAGAAAGGAGCTGACCCTGTTTTCTTACACATTATACTGCCTCGCCACCCTTCGGTATTATGAGACGTTAACAAAGCATGAAAGATGAAGAAAAGGTCTTTTCACACAAAAAAGAAATGTGACTAGACCCCAAAGATGGCATTCTATGATCCATTAAAAGAATGTAGCATCACATCATGTATAACTATTAGTAAAACTCTTTCTTCACTCTTGACTAGATCAGACTGATGACTGATACTTTCAAGCTTGTCGTCGGCTCAAAGTTTCTAAGACCACTTATTCTGAAGATCCCCGAGCTTCATCCAGACCAGGATCTAAGGAGGCAAGGGAGGTTGTGGGCACTTAAAATTCCACTAATTAAAGGCAACCTGGCCACAGTCCCACGCCTGGAAATGACATGCTTTTAATTTGAGCTGTAGTATTAAGAGGAGAAGGGAAAGCTGAGTAATGGCCGGTCTAAAAGGGCCCATGTCGTAGAAGCTTGTTGTAGTAACTAGGAAAACGCAGCTTATGTAGTGAAGACAAAAGAAAGGTGGCCTTGGATTTGACTTTTTGGTTAAGTCAGGATTTATTTGTTTTTTGCCTGATGGCTACCACAAGAGTAGGAAATGAAATGACAACGCTCTCTCTACAAGAATTGTCTCACCATGTATCAGAGGTGAAAGAATAGAAAAGCTATTCTGAGTCATTGTGAGATTTCTTGGATATCTGTGAGCCTGCCCTATATCATTTCACTGGTAGTGAACTGCTGGCAGAAAATATGACACCACAAACTGGGTAATCCAATTTTTTTCAAGCTAGGCCTGAGAGGAATTAATGCAAATATGCTTTGAACCCATGTTTCTGCCAAATCTCTGCCCATGTGTAAATGGATGATAAAACTAATTGAATTTAAATTGAAATTTATAAAAACTGAAGTTGTGCGTGGCCGTGCCACTGTGCAATGTGATTGAAAATTGTATTACCAATATAGCAAGCCACATAATACTCAAGATGTCCCTCAGAGTGTTTTTGAAAGGAACCAGCCCTGTATGGACAGAGAGACATTTTCACACCCTCCTCTGCCAGATTTTCAGTGGACAATGTGCACATTGTGCAGCGGCGCCTCGAGCTATTTTTCTTTCAATGTGCTCCGCTCTTGTTACCAGCTTAATCAGTGAATTATTGTCCGTCACATGTTTGTCAGTCTACTACATGTCCTTTGGACTTGTAAATATGTCAAGTAAAATATTTCCCTGATTGATGGAAGAAACACTTAATTAGCCAGGTCACTCCTCATATTTATGTTTCATTGTAAAAGCGATAATCTTGACCACATGAGAACACAGCAGCGAGATGGGCTCGTCAGATATTCAGCAGTGTGCATGTGTGCACATGTATTTTTAAAGATTTTTGAATCAAATAAAGGCTTTATGATCTGCGCCTGGTACGGTTAGATAATGTTTATGTTCTGTTAATTAAATCTTACTGATGGATGGCAAATACAGAATGCATTGGACGCATAATTCAAAAAACCAACACGTGTTTTTTTGGCTGCTTTACTTTTCCATTAGCAGTGATTTATGTGTTCAAGAGGTCCTGAATGGAATGGTAGTCCCCAGAGCGGCGTTGCTAATAACCCATGTAAAGGATCTGGAAGGAGACTTGGAACTGGTGCCAAAGGAGAATATATGAGAGGAACTTTCCTGTCAGCAGTCAGCATCTAGTCAAAGTGATGATAAATTCCAAAAAGGGGAATGGTGGTGCATAAAGAACTGATTCTGTGTGTGTCTGCCAGTTATTTAGCATGTCGCTATTTATCATAACTATCAAACTTATTGTGTATATTCCACACACTGTAAAAGCCACAATACAGATAATATACAACATCTCAGAGCATTTAAAGTTAAACATACAGCGCTACAGACCCCGTTTTGTGAGTGACTATCAATCAAACTAAATCCTCATTATGTGGTCCTCCACTTGCACTGATGCTTGGCCCACGGATCAGCAGTACTTCTCAAATGCCCATTATTATCGTCTCTGTGGTCTTTGGTGCATAGCCTGCCTCCCGGTGGGCTGGAGGCCACATTACTCTGTATGTTTTTAAACTCGCCGATCAGCTTATTGATAGAGAGTCCCTTCTGTGTTACCGCAGAAACCCCACACCAAACTAACCCAGTCAGATTTAAGGATCACCTCTCCCTCCAGGTCCACAACTGTGATCACAGAACCATGGGAGAGGTAGGGTTACCTAATTAAAGGCTTAGGCACACATGAATGGATGTGTGCGTGGTGTAGGGTGTGTGTGTCTGTGTGTGTGGTGTAGGGTGTGTGTGCGAGTATGTGTATGAACTTGTGAGTGTATTTAGAGTCCTTCCTCTGGTCCAATGCATGGGTAGATGTGAGTGTCTTCTTCTTGTGGGGGCTTTTGATGTGAGCCTTATCTGCATTTAAAAGGCCAGCGATAGGCCGGGGGAGGAGAGAGGGGGGCGGTCATTACTCTGACTGACAGCGTTTATGTTTCCGTGGGAGCCGTTGAAGCAGACAGATTAGATAAGGTGAGTGATTGGCTGGGGGAGATTTATGGCCAAAGAGTGACAGTTAACATTCACCTTGTGTTTTTATGGTCCAGCCTTACATATGCAAGGCAATGTTGGAGGGACCGGCGGCTCCTCCGGCTGCTCCAAACCTAATTAAAGGTGACCGAGACGTTCACCTTCACACAGCACCTGGGAAGAGCAGATAAAATAAATAAAGCACAGTGTCAGAAAGCATAAAACATCTGTTGTGTTTGTTTCATAATGATGTTTGTTTACCCTCCGTCATTTCTTTTATAAATTCAATCTGCCAAAATGTCTCCTGTCCTTGAGTGTGATTCGTTTCTATGGTATAAACTATTTTGTCACATGCTGTCTATTGATTTTAATGCATTGCTAATTACTGATGCTGATTATTCATTAGTGTGTGTCTCGTATGATGCCTGGGGTGTCAAGGATGTAATATGACATGTCATATATCCATTCAAGTACAAGAACCAGATTTTTTCCACTCATGGACATCACATTGTTATTTTCCTTATCTCTCCTCTTTGTGTCATGTTGTTTATTATTTATTTATTCATCTTTGGGTTTCTGTTGTTGTGTTTTTGTTTCCTTTTAGTCGTGTCTGGTAAGTTGAAATGTCACCCGTCACCTATTCACCGCTCTGACAGAGACAGGAAGCTGTCACAACCCCCTCCATCTTCCTCCCATCACCTCTCCACCCTCCAATCAGAACTCATGTTTCTGTTGTCATGGGCAACAGTGGCAAAAGGACATTAATGGGTAAAAAAAAAAGCACAGATTGGGTCTTGAAGGTAAAGCTGCATCATTTCATTCTCTTATTTCACCTGTTATGTATTACTTTATGCTTTCAAAAATCCCCCCATCTTATTCATGGACCAATTATTTGTAAATTTTTTCTGTATTTCACATGACATCTTTCAGATTACATTTCTAGATTTATTACACGTAAAAAAAATAAAATAAAAAACACATTAAAATGCCAGCAAAAGTATATTCTAAAGGACTTATCCAGTGCTTTGAAATGAATTTGTAGATTGGCCCATCCATGGACCTTTACATTACCATTGAACTGCACGGCCTTGAGTCACCATTAAGAGTTTCATGGATGACTTTCGGCTATGACACCACATTTAGTCCGAGATGGAATTTGTCATTAATGCGTGGACCCAGATCGAGGCCTGCACTATTGGAGTGTCAGCATGGACAGATGGCTGAAATTTATTCCCCATTTCCATGTAAATTTTAATGGTCCATGCCCTTGCCGATGCAAATTAGGGGCATTGTAGTAACCCTTGTTTTCTCTATTCATTACATCAATAATGTGTCTGCATTTGCTTCTTCGCATGCACACACCATGCAACCGTTTCAAAACAAGCCTGGATTTTAACAACAGATTTGAATACGAGCTGCCAAACTTTTTCAGTTGTTTTTTTATTCGAATGACCCAGACCTGTTGTAACTGTAAGAAATGACGTCCATAATGATATACTGTGCCGTGTTTGTTCACTCAGTGGCTAACCATTCTCAACGCTGCCCCCTAGTGCCCCCAGCATTTGCGGTGAGACCAAGAAACCAAGTGGTGGGAGTTGGCAGAACCGTCACCTTCCAGTGCGAGGCCACTGGAAATCCCCAACCAGCCATCTTCTGGCAGCGGGAAGGCAGTCAGGTAAGACAAGTAAATGTTCATCACGAGTATGTAGTGGGAAATGAGGCTCAAAACCAACCGACTTCCTGAGGTCCTAGAATCTTTGTTGCTGGCATAGTTCACACAATTTGTTGTGTTTCACAAGTGATGCCTTAATTTAATATCAGATTAATGGTGATACATCCTTCTCCAATGTGGTCCATTTGCCAGGACCACATTCTGTGAGGTTATTTACACCTTGGAGACTTGAAGACTGATGGGGAAAAATATTTTATCAATTTCCATGCATGTAACATACCAAAACAGTAAAGAAGTGGGACGGTCTAGAAACATTCAGAATGCACTGTATGCCATTTTGGAGATCAAATTTCCAGTTCATCTAAACAATTCAACCGTGACTCTTTATGCATGATGGTTTCTCTTCATCCCTTACAGAACCTGCTGTTCTCCTACCAACCTCCTCAGCCATCCAGCCGCTTTTCTGTATCTCAGACTGGAGATCTGACCATCACCGATGCCGAACGCTCAGACATGGGATACTACAGCTGCCAGGCCATTAACATCGCTGGCAGTGTTATCACCAAAGCTCTGCTAGAGGTCACTGATGGTGAGCAAAAGCCCGTTTTAATCATCATTGCTGCTTAAAGCAAAGCTTCAGATGGAATTAGAGGGGTACCGAAAGAAAGCTTGAGTGGATAAATATTGGTGTTTGAGTAAATCTTTGGCTCATAGCGATAATGCTGTTCATCTGATATGCTGTGGTTGTGCTATAGCACAAATTAATATCCGAATTTAGGTTTGTGAGGTTTGGTCTGGCCTGCTCAATGTGTTCCTGTCAGAGGTAGAGACTCTCTGGTGCCTGTGCAGCCAGACCGTGGCTCAGTGTTTGGCTTTGTTGGCTTCACACTGGCTGGTGTCTCCTTCGGTGTTCTATGGCTGGCTTGCTGCTGTCTACCACTGGAAGGCTGTAGCTCTGTGGTGAGGTCTGGGTTGGATCCTCTAATTATTCTGCTAGCCAATCCCTGGCAGCCTGGTGGACTAACCTTGGCGTCATTCCCGCCATTCCCACAGCAATCTGGGCAGCTATTATTTTGTCTATGACACACCTAGATTCATCCCATCATTTACCAAATGTCCTTCTTCATTTCAGACCTATGCTGCAATGCTCTCTCTCTCTCTCCACTTCTCTCTCATTCTGCCGTGCTCTCTGGATAATAATAACAGTTATTAAAGTGAGCTGCTCTGAGGACACCACTTCTCTGCGGGCAGATCTGGTAATTACAGGTCATGCTGACAATGTTTTAGTAATTGCACCATCCCAAGCACAAAAGCAAAGATAAAGCTGTTCTGAGATTACACCGCAGTGTGGTTCCGAGGATCTATTCACACGTACCTGCATTATTGTGTTTTGCCACTACACCGCATTAGTTATTAAATTGATTGCCTCTCACTGATTGCAACCTGCTTGTAAATCGGTAGGACAGTCAGTTTTGGTCATCTAGGGTGGCATGATTAATAGTAATAATGATAATTAGAGCCAACCAGACAACCTAAAGCAAGAAAGTGATGGATCATGCAGAGTAGAGACATAAAAATGAAAATGGGTGCATGTTATTAATTCTCTTGTGCTCTCTATTTTCTATACTGTTTGTCTCCCCTGGTACATGCTTTTTCTCTCTCTCTTTGTTGTTGTTGTTCGTAACACCCAGGGTTCACAAACTGGGAGGCAGGGAGGTGGAGTTAAGATGTCCTCATGCCAGTAACGTTGTCTGTGCTGGCTAGATGTTTTTTTGAGCATTTTTCCCCTTGTTTTGTGTTTTATGGCTGGGGGATGGGCCCGGGGATTGTTGGCTGCGAGTGTTCATGTGCACAGTGCCAGGCGTCTGGTAGCTGCAGCGAAAAGACTGAAGTATCTGAGGCTGTTTCATTTTAATTACGCTGCTTTTATTTGGCTAAGGTCAACTCCTGCTGCTGAATGATTAGAAAATTGCTTCCAGTTCTTAAAATTCAATTTAATTCTCTCCCACTAGCTTTTCACATGCTTACATGGCTACAAGCTATTTGCTACATTCTCTCCCTTTTTTTTTTGCATTTACACCCACATTTTTTTTTTCACACAAATCCTTTGCTGCTCCTGTCTGTGCTGCAGTAAGCATTCATCTTTCACCGTTTTTCCCGGTGTGTTTCCATCTTTCCACATAATTGCTCCTTCTGTTTCCTCTTTTCACAGTCATATCAGATCGGCCCCCGCCAATTATCCGCCAGGGCCCAACCAATCAGACAGTGGCTGTGGACGGCACAGTGGCCCTAAACTGCCTGGCGTCAGGTAACCCCACTCCCACCATCCTGTGGCGAAAGGACGGCGTGTTGGTGTCCACCCATGACTCCAGGGTCAAACAGCTGGACACGGGCACCTTGCAGATCCGCTATGCAAAGGTGAGACGACCCATCGTGTCGACTATTTGTGCTGCTTTTTTTAAAGATAGGACTGTACTGTGGTATATGGTCTTAATTTCATTAATGTAAGCATCGATGTTGTCCTTATCAAATTCAGTATGTGCTGCGAAAAACCCTGCTGGTTGGAAAATAAAGTATGTCTTCCCTGCCAGGAAGGAGCTCTCGGTGGGCCGTCAGTCAGTTGTTGTGGAATTGAAACGGAGTCTGTGATGTTGTACAGTCTCTAGCTCCTGTCAGTCAGCGGGCCCCGTGTTTGTGCATGTTTGAGCACACACACTATAGGGAGACACACATAGGGGGTGCTGACGTGTCTTCCAGATGGAGGCGTCACAGGGTCAGGGTTCGTGTCAGTTTGCGGTACTCTGATGAATGCCGACGTGTCTCTTGGTGACAAGATTGCGGCGTGATTGGGTAGCCAGAGCGAGGCATGGAAGCAGGAAGGAGAATCCATCAGAACCCTTCTCACGCTGCCGCTCTGCAACTCTGCAGGCACTTTACATTAATGAACGCACCGCGTCTCCTTGACAACATTTCATTGAAGATGTTTTTGATGCGCTACACAATTTTATTTTCCTTTTAATGTGGTCATCACGTTGCAGCCATTATTGTTAGAGAGTAGTAATACATTTTCATACTTGACAGAAGGAAAAATTAATCCTCTCCACCTCGAGGGTTGGTTGGCAGGACATGTTCACACTCAATGTGCACACAATCTATTCTTGTCTGACTGTCTCCCTTTTGTTTTTCTTACAGGGATGCACAGTAGCTTTTAGGATAGTATGCATCACCCACAAACCACAATAGAATTATTTTTGGACCCGCAGAATCCCAATACAATTGAGGCAGCAGACAGATTGAACAGACTGTGGTGAAAATATTCCATATGTTTTGTTATTTTTAAATATTGCAATAACTTTCAACTTGAACCTGCATACAAATGACAGTAGAAAGTAGAGTGCAGACTGGCTCGTTCTGGCACACATCAATTTTGAATAAGCTCTGCTTTGAAATGTCAGCCTACCTCACTCTTCCCAACTAAGTTACACGCACAAATCTGAGCCTAATAGAGGTTCTCTTAATATATTTTCACCACATCTGTTGCATGTCCATGTTTAGTGCTCAGGGGGATGGTAGAGAGAGAAAAAGGTCTCCAATTAGTCTATGATCCTGTGAAAATCTTTTCCATTTGACTGGGAATAGACTGCCTCTTGGCCTTTCCAGCTGCTTTATCCCAGTTTCTGCTATAAGCGAGATGATATTTAGATTATTGGGTGGTGCCAGATGCCTGGTACAGACTGCACCACAATATCAATAAGCAGAGTGCTGGTGGTGAAGGTGAAAGGGAGATTTTAGCAAAACCAGACATGGGCACCATTAAGCAAATTAAGCAGAATGTGGTTTTCATTAAAGTGATTTACATTTAGCAGCTGATTCTTTTCTCCATTCTTTCTAGCTTGGTGACACTGGCACATACACCTGCATTGCTTCTACTCCCAGCGGTGAAGCATCATGGAAAGCCCACTTAGAAGTTCAAGGTAAAAATACTTTGCTTTCACTGAGAGTGCTAAGATAAATAAGTCACAAAAGGATTTCAAATTCTCTTCTCTGCTATAAAAGCCATATTTGTTGCTGTGAAATAAAATTTTCCATTTGGTCTCCATCATGTCTCGATCATAATTCTTGTGGATTTAGTAAAAGTCTAACAGTTAAAGCATAATGAGACAAGTAGAGGATTGAGATGCTTACTACATTCTCACCTGTTCTCCTTCTCTCTGGTCTACATTTAGAGTTTGGAGTGCCAGTACAGCCAAACAGACCTACTGACCCCAACCTGATCCCCAGCGCCCCCTCCAAACCTGATGTCACAGACGTTTCCCGGACGTCTGTCACCCTCTCCTGGAAGCCCAATTTGAATGCTGGAGCAACACCAACCTCCTACATAATAGAGGCCTTCAGGTAAAGCTAATCAGCATGGCCAACAAGAAACACATTAATGCACTGTCGTATTAAAATCTTTTGACAATAAATCTCTGCAATGTATACGCAGTCACGCATCAGGGAGCAGCTGGCAGACCCTGGCAGACCATGTGAAGACTGAGTCATTTGTACTGAAGGGACTGAAGCCCAGCGCGGTCTACCTCTTCTTAGTACGGGCAGCCAATGCCTATGGGCTGAGTGATCCCAGCCCAATCACTGAAGCTGTGAAAACACAAGGTAAGGACAGCCTTACTACTGAGACCGCTCTGATTTACAGAGGCCCTGCTGTAGTTTCACGGTGTACATCTGCCAAGAAGGTTATGTTTTCAGTTGGTCAAATTAAATGGGAATTTAGACCAAGGGACAAGGAATAAGGGATTCATTTTTAGTGCGCATCTAGATCATGGAGGCGGATCTGTGATTTTAAAAGAAGAAAAAGGGATTTCTAAACTTTACGAGGGAGGAAAATTCGGCTAATTTTTCACAAATGAAAACTGTAGGGATGACACAGTGGAACAGTGGTTAGTGTTGTTGCCTCTTCACTAAAAGGTCAGTTCTTTTTCTGTGGAGTTTGCATGTTCTCCCCGTGTCTGTGTGCTGGTGTGGCTCCGTTCCGGTTTCCTCCCGCCTCCAAAGGCTGCTTACCAAAGGTTGGGTGAACTGGAATCTCTTTAAGTGAGCAAAGATGTGAATGGAAGTGTGCTTGTGTAATCTGTCTCTGTTGACCCTATGATATACTGCCAACCCGTTTAGAGTGAACGCTGACTTGTGCCCAATGACTGCTGGGATAGGGTCTGGCCCCTGCAGTGACCCAGACATGGCTCAGGGGAGTAGAAAATGAATAAATGTGGGAATAGAGTTGGATGGAAAAAATGAGCAGACATACCTAAGGTGATCAACCAAGATATCTGATATGATGCGAATCCAGGAGGATTGTTAGGCCTCGGCATATGTATGGGCTTTAGGAGTACCTTCTGATTTTCTATGTTTGTGTGTCCGTACGCAGATATTCCCCCTACGAGTCAGGGTGTGGACCATCGTCAGATCCAGAGGGAGTTGGGAGAAGTCGTCATCCACCTGCACAACCCCACCATCCTCTCCTCCTCCTCCGTTAGGGTGCAGTGGACGGTGAGTACCATTTTCTCATTCTGCCGCCAGCTGTACATTTTCGTACGCATCATTTGTCGAGCTGTTTGTGGAAACACCAAGGTTATTTTAGGAGCATTGCGTGCCCGTGGTCAATTTATCCGGTTACTCTTTCAAACTAATGAACACACGCCCTAGCACCCTGCTAACGAAGGACACTGCGGAGAAGAGCTCGGAACATAGTCCAAGTGTTTCCAAGGGTCCATCTGCTACGGGACAGGACTGGTCAGCTGATCAGAGACCAACCATCTACAGCTTTACCCTCAGCAGGCTGCTCACACCCACTCAGACCTAGCCTAGAGCTTAGCCCGCTGCACTGGGCTACATAACACTGTATAACAGTGTGTGGTGTGCCAGCCGGTGCCCTCTTAGATTGAAAACACTTGACGGCCGTTAAAATAATACAAGCGAGAAAGACAGGGCAGCCGGCTCATGCTCTTAAGTGGAAATGGCTTGCAGATGTTCAAGCAGATAGGTGGGAGAGGAAGACGAGTAGCAGCGGGAACTCGGGGAGTTGGTGGCCGGTGGAAGCTGAATTTGAAATACTGTAGTCCACCTGCAGTTGAGTTTGCTAATGTCCTTTTCGCAACGTAAGTAAAAGTACAGATTCTAGCGTTCCTGGTGCAGAGTAAATCAGTTAGAGACCCGGTTAGACCTCAAGGGGCGAGCACAGCCTCTGCTTCGCTTTTTGACACAAGGCCACCCCTGCATTCCCAGGCATTATGAAGTGCCATAGTGAGTGATGAATGAGACGGGGGCAACGTGAAAAGGATACTGACATGTCAAGACTGATTTAAAACATCACTGCCCAGTTACCCTGTCTCACTGGAATGTTCCGGAAAAATAAATGACGTTTGCAGGAGTAAGAACAAAGGAGCAGTGCATTGTATTTCCTTGCTTTTTTTTTTTTTTTTTTTAGGGTTAAATCTATTCCCAATGTGGAGGCTCTTGGTTTTACATTTTCCTTTTTTTGTCGTGGTAAATGGTTGCACAGTTTTCTGCCTAATGAAGACCACCTGAGCTGGCAGGATATTTTGTGGAGGAGGGATAGAGAAAATCACTAAAATCTTTACAAGCCAGAGCGGCCTGCCTACCACAGGGACTCATAGGGACCTCGGCATACTGGTTAAAGATTATCCTCACTCCAGTCATACTGGGTCATGGCACAGCGGTATTTAATCCAAGATTACACTAACACACACTATCACAATATTTACATACTCTTCATTTAATTACATCAAATTTCTTTGAGTGACAGATCTTGTTGTATTTTCGGGGTCTAGTGCTGTAAAGGTCCTGTTTCCCCCCCTCTTACTTGACTCCAGCAGCCAGTCAGAACACTAAAGAGCAGGACAGAATGAGGCACACTGTGCCGGGAGCCCTGGTCCTATTTAACCAGCTCCAGACTTGGAGGAACCTCTGGCCAATGACCTCATACTGTGGTTTGCACAAATCATTGCTGCTCCAAATGGCGCATAGACAGACAGTTGAAGAGAAAGATGTAGATGTGGATGGATAAACACAAGAGTGATGTGATGAGTTAGCACCCCCAGTGCTGCGCCCGCTTCATCAGACGCAAATCCATGGCTGGCCATTGACACGTTAATCGAGCGCATTAGTTTAACATTTTCTGCCGTTAAGTATGAAACACCTAATCGAATCAAGCTGACGTTTGCTTTTCCTCCTGTGTACCCATGCCACTCACTAGGTGGAGCAGCAGTCTCAGTACATCCAAGGCTACAAGGTGATGTACCGGCCCTCACCAGAGGGGCTACAGAGGAGTGAATGGGCCGTGTTTGAGGTGCGCACCCCCGGGGAGGACAGTGCGGTTGTGCCACAGCTCCGGAAGGGCGTCACGTATGAATTCAAAGTCCGCCCCTTCTTCAATGAATTCCAGGGAACAGACAGTGATGTCAAAATTGGCAAGACGCTGGAGGAAGGTGTGGGTTTTCTCTTTGTAGAGACTGTGTGTATGTGTGTTTGCATGTGTGCGCAGGTTTTCATGTTTATACAATTTTATATGCACAGCTTGCACATGTGAAAGTACATAGCAGCTGTTCACGTAAGGCAGAGCGGGTAGCATTATGTTATGTTAAATTGTGGTGTATTCGAGCATGCCAGAAAAGATGCTCTACGGAAACTTGTGTGTAGGGCTCCAGTATAAATGTTATTGCAATTTTTCATTGGGAGTGATGTGGGAGTCTTATAAAACAATTAGATTAAATTTGATTTGAATACAGGTGGGATAAAAGCAAAATGCTAGGTGTCTTGCATGTGTGTGTGCACGTTTTGATCTTTTTCTCCAGAATTATTTTGTCATCCCAATTTTGTTCATAATTGCTTTCTCGTTTTCCCACAAGCAGAAAAATGCACCGTTTAGAATCACACTCAATCAGTCTGTGATTACATCTTTTATGTTCTATTCATAATGAATTTACTTTAATTACCAGAGGACCTATCATAGATTGCCATGCGCCTCACCACCATAAACCCCAATCTGTTTACAGTAAACAATTATCCCCATCAATTGAACCACAAAAAGTTGAAATGAATGGAAACTGTTGTGTGGTTCAAGCTGCCAAATTTTGATTAGTACCTCTTTGTTCTCACCTCTGCTTCAGCCTTTGGCAGAGATAAAAGACACATTCTGACAACTGAATGGGATGAGAGGAGACAGAGCAGACATGCAGTTATTATATAAAAAAAATGTGTATATCGTATGAAGGTGTGTTTGGTTTTGTTTTTAATCTTTTGTCTACCTCGCTCAGCCCCCAGTGCCCCGCCTCGTGAGGTTACAGTGACGGAGAGCGGGGACAATGGGA
Organism: Brotula barbata; assembly: GCA_900303265.1. Lineage (NCBI taxonomy): Eukaryota > Metazoa > Chordata > Actinopteri > Ophidiiformes > Ophidiidae > Brotula > Brotula barbata. The sequence continues at coordinate 27,327 of OMNV01010331.1, read as the reverse complement.
CCGCTATCGTGGTCTCCTGGCAACCCCCTCCAGAAGAGGAGCAAAATGGGGTGGTCCAGGAGTACAAGGTAAAAAAAGGAAAAAACAGCCAGCAGCCTCCTCAAGAATGAGCAAGCAGGACACCTACACACAAAGCAGACAACAAAAGCAGATACACACACAACAGGGGTGCAGATGTAGCGACAACAGAAAAGAAGACATTGCAGAGACAGGGATAGATAATGGATTTGTGGCTGGGGCTCACCTTTGTACGCGCCACTGTGCTACACCCATGCCTGCTGCCGGAGATGGAAGAAAAGCAGGGTGGGAAGGGTTGCAGGTGGTAATTGTTATGAAGCACTGCCATCTGGTGGAGAGGGATGGTTCATACAGCTTGTGGTGAAGCTACAACCTGTAATTTATCAGAATTATTGCTAGCTAACTTGAAAATGTTTTCTTCTCCTTATGGTCATCATTCTGACGGATTTTTAAGGCAAATGTGGAAATAGAATATGTGTGCTGACAAGAAATTTTACAAGACCGGCAAACACAGATACACAAAGATTGATTGACTGCCCTACAATCAAATAAAGTCAATAGAGGGGAACAAGGACAAAAGAATAATGACACAGACCTCGATTATAATTCCAGTCGTCCCTCAGGTCTGGCCTGTGGCTAATGCATTCTTCACCTACTGTCTTAAGTCCTATTTTCTTCCCCTTTACCTGATAATATATGGTCTTTCTGCATTGGCCTCACTTTAGACTCATGCATTATTCCGTGGAAGTCCTGCATTTTAATTAGAAAGCCTTTTTGTCAGAGGGAATACACGTGTAGGTTTGTGCTAGAGAGAAAGATGAGGCACAGTCAGTCAGTAAGAAAAATTAAGCCTCTGCTAATTTTCCAGGTAAATGTTTTGGGCTGATACAGTTTGGAGTAATTTCATGGTATTTAAGTTCAACTCGAGAGCGTTCCTTGCTCATTACTGCACCCGGTCCCTCGTGGCTGTTCCACTCAGCACTATTTGAAGATCCACAGAAACTATCAACAGCTTTGTAGCTCACACGGGCAAACACATACACATCCCTGTAAAGCAGACGCCTAAGGAAGTGTGCACGTTCATATAGCAAACTAGCGGGAGGAGGTGGGGGGCTAAGAAAGCAAATCATTGTGGGATTCAGGATGTGGAGGTCCACAGGCCTCTTGTGGAGGTGAATGTATAGCGCTCTTTGTGGTCCTGGTTTGAGTTAACCTGGGAGACCGCTCTCCTTCCTGGGAATGAAGGCACTTAGCTTCTGCTGAAATTGGGTTATGGAAGCGATTACTGATCCCCATTTGCTTCTCATGGACTGGAGGCAGCACTGAGATGTGTTATGGCTACCTCAGCTAATACCAAGCCTGTGTTAAGCACAGCTTTTAAAACACAAAGCCATGTTTTGAAATGTTTTCCTACCTACAAGATGTAACACAATACCCACGGCCCACTGAGGTCCTGGAATGGCAGCAGCTACCAATCTTAAGGAATAACAGTAACAGCAGCACCCAAAGTAAATGTTGTCACAAATCCTTCCTTACACAACCTCAATCCCCACTTTGTCTCTTCCCACTGTGGCAGATTTGGTGCTTGGGGAATGAGAGCAGGTACCACATCAACCGCACCGTTGACGGCTCAACCTTTTCCGTGGTGATCCCGAGTCTGGCCCCAGGGATCCGCTACAGTGTGGAGGTAGCAGCAAGCACCGGGGCCGGGTCAGGAGTTAAGAGCGATGTCACCTTTTTCCAGCTCGGTGAGTAGAAACAACCTTTAAAATCCTCCGTACTTGTGTTACAGTAGCTCACGTTGGGGATGTATTTGTTGTCATATGCCCCCGAGCACCCTTTCACACAGAATCCAATTGACAAATAATTATGACATTAATCCAGTCTTAATCCTAAAATTTCGGTTCAGATAACTCTCTGCCAAGTGAAAATGACCAAATAATGTAATCCTTTTCTTTCTTTCACACGTGTTCAAGCCTCTACCTGTCCCCTCCTCATTATCACGAGCATTGGTTCAAACTGCGATCGAAGCGATTACAGTTAACACCAAGAAGACAGCGGAACACACTCGGTTTGAATGACGGGAAACTCTCAGAGCTAATCTGTCCGGGAGGTTACACGTCAGCTTCTGTGCACCCTGAAATGACTTTTACCTAAGTTGCACTGTGATCAACGTTGGCACTTTAAATTCCTGTGTGGCAGAACAGTTTAGCTGGCTGCTCCCCTCTGTGTTCCCCAGTCAAGTTTGCTGCCACCAAAGCAATAAATCCTGCAGTCTGCAAACAGGACATGTTATTACGGCTAAGAAACACAGTCTACGCTGCATCTGGCTGGAGCTTCTGTGTATAATGGCAGATCCACGGAGATATTTTGTCAGCTTCATTCGTCCTCTGCAAGAGGAGAGGCGTACTGAAGAGAGTGATGGAGAACACAAATAGCAAGAAGAGGCAGAGAGAGAGAACTCCATCTGGTTTTAAATGTGTGTGATTGAGTGTGCCAGGATGGGCATGAAGAACCATCAGCTGTGACTGATACAATTTCTCTCACTTGAAGACTTCCTGTGGCGATTGTTGCCATGTTCCAACACCAGAGTGGAACAATGTGCCTTAGGGACCGGCGTTTCACCCAAATGCATTTGTCACACTCAGAGCTCGTGTGCGTCATCCCAGCCTAGATACCTGTGCAGTCCCCCGTGGGCTGCTTAGTCACATTGGCATACCGCATCTGCTGGGCCAGATACAGGCAGAAATTGCAGAGAGAAGCGAGAGGAGAGAGACAGGCAGATGAAGGCGTGGACCGAACGGCTGAGACAAAGGCAGATGAGGGGATATGAGGTTGGAGGCAGCGAGCTGGATTCTTTTGGAGTTTTTGCCTCTGGCTGGGAGAGTTGGTAGAAGAGAGTTGCTGCGAGATGAAAGACGGAGGGGAAAAAGAGACGAAGCCGGAGTAACACGAACGCAGACGTTTCAGAGTAGCGGGGGGTGGGGCAGCACAGAGCGGCCTTTCATGTATCACACATGAGGGAGAAGCACAGAGAGAATACACAAATGAGAAAAACAGACTCAAAGCCCACCGTTACCAGCAATTGTACAGATAGTTCTTTAACAGCGCATTTCACAGCACTGCACAAGCAGCTCTGAGCCTCGTCACACCACCTCTTTTCACAGATGTGACTCGGCTAGCTAATTTGCGTTTGAGGATGATCTCACTTGATTTATTTATATATGTTTATGAAACCGCCATTCCTTGGTGTAATCACACCTCTCCTTTTCTTCCTATCCTGGCTCGCGTAGCGCCCCGTTCGAAACCCTTTGCCTGATACCAGCGTTTGTCGGCTCAGCCGCCTTTGTCGGTTGCTTGGATTTGCATGGAAAGCTTATTGAATAATAGAGAGAATCCATCTCTGCAACTCGACTCAAGCTTTGTGCTCA
>OMNV01010331.1:9886-23858 GCA_900303265.1 Brotula barbata | reverse complement strand
CAAGCTTTGTGCTCACCCGCCGAGAGAAAGAATTGTTTTGTCCGTCAGTAGAAAGCAGTGTGTTCATATTTGTGTACCCCTCTGACTCCACTTACTTTGAAAGTAATTTTCTATTCCAGGCCGCACGTCTGGGTTTGACAGTTAAACTTTGAATAACACGCCTTTTCCTTTAATCTGTCTCTCCTTATCCACTCATCGCTTCATTTCATCAACATCAACAAACTCAGTTTTCCACTCATTTGTAATCCCTCTGTTTTTACTTTCCCTCTCCCACCCTCAGACGCGTCGGGGCGAATGACCGAGAGCGTGGCAGACGAGCAGAACCCCCTGTCGCAGCAGATCTCCGACGTGGTGAAGCAGCCGGCCTTTATAGCGGGCATAGGAGCTGCTTGCTGGATCATTCTGATGGTCTTCAGCATTTGGCTGTACCGTCACCGCAAGAAAAGGAACGGACTCTCCAGCAGCTACGCAGGCATACGCAAGGGTCAGTACTTTAGAGACTTCCTGCTTGAAATTCGGTTGTGTTGCTGTGCTGGTGTGAAATGAGCAGGACGATACCATAGAACACTTATTACTTTTAAAAGTTTCTCAGACAATACTGAGAAAGTTGCAGTATTAATTAGGGTGGTAAAATTTGGTTTTCTGCTTTTATCCAGTACCCCCAAGCTTCACTCCAAATGTCTATCTTACCCACATTAAACACACACACACACAAAGACGTTTTTGTCAACTGCTTTAGCAAAATCTAACTGAATGTAGTCCCTAATAGAGAACTTTAGGATGTGACGTGATCCCCTTTTCTTTTTCACACATCTATCACCCCGATTCTGCAAGAGTGTGTGAGTGTTTTCAAGTACATTTTCAGGTCCAATAGCTCCCATTTTAGTAACTCCTTCTAATTATCTAGGGAGAGTGAATGTTTTTCCATAATCTCTCATTATCAAGGACATACTGACATCTTCACACACTTCAAGTCATCTTTTTAGAGTGAGGCCCTTTGATAGGGAGTAAAAGTTAATAGGGAGTACTTTAATGTTTTGATAGTCTCAGGATCCCTGCCCATGTGTGGTTGTGTGATATTATAACTCTTTTTTGTGGCACGGCCACCGTATAACCTGCAGTGGGTTTAAGTTCATGATGTGCCCAACCTCTGCCCACAATAGTTAGAGTATAAAGAGTCCTATTAGCCTTTCTTCAGTCTCACTTCTGTGTGGCCTACCTTAATGTGTGGCCTTGGGCTGTGCAGCTGCTGCCTGACTGCGAACACCACCTCACCATCGCCGCTCCAGGGCTTAGGTTTTCCGCTGGCTCCCAGAGTTAGAGGAGATCCACCCTTCAACCTTAAGACACACACACACAATCGACCGGCTTATCTGATGCTGAGCTGCGGCTGTCACGCCGAGTAAATTGGCTGGATCCAAGTTCTAAATCCATGATTGCAGCCATACTGACACCAGGAATTTTGATTCACGAAAGAGACACTGACACCCCAGAGAAGCGTTGTCTTTGAGCTGTGGGCACACCTGTGCATTCTTTGCCTTAGATTAGACCACCTCACACAGCCTTTTTCAGTGTTCTAACACTTTGATGATGATGATTTTTGTTCCTCCAGTTGGAGTTTCTGCAGTAGGAAATTTTGTGCTTGCAACATGAGACACTTTGACCCTGGACAGTCGCCCGGCATGATGAAAATAGAACAATGTTGATCTTATTTGAACTAAAACAACTTAAAAACAGAGGCCAGTCAAGGGAAATGCGTGGCTGCAGAATGAGAAATTTGAAGACGATGTGAGTACAAAAAGGTTCTATGGCCAAGAGACAGAGGAATATACTGTGTAGCCGTGGGCTGGGATTACTGCTCTCTGTAGGTTGATGTTTTCTCATATAAACAAAACTCGTCAAGGGCACAGTAGGCAATGAGCTTCCCCCCTCCACCACCTCTATGCACCAAAACCACAATCCATGGTCTTTGTTGGAACTGGTAACCAAGAATGTTTTGAAGAGTATAATTGCAACCACATGAAGCAACAATCTGCACTCAGGGTGAAATAGGTTGAATTGGGAACCGAGTGTGGGAGTGTGTGGGAGAGAGTTTGCGTGATGCCTGTTTATATGTGTGCGCACGTGGTGTCTAATAAATTATGCTCGTTTGTCAAGTCATAGAAATTAAATTGCACTCTTAAGTTCCCTGCCAACGAATGAAATCATGCGAAACAACTTCTAGCGAAAAAATTGTGAAAAATACAAATTACAGCATTGTGCAATAGGTTTTTCAGCGTTTTTGATGAGGCAGCAAAATTCCTTAAAAAAAGAAAAAAGAAAAAAAAAGAAATAATCCAAACAACTTCTCAACCGAGAAGAGTGATGTGAGTTTTATCCATCCCGGGAACGACCGTCTGCCCCAGTCAGAGTAAAAGTCTGAGAGTCTTGTTTATTAATTTCCATCACATTAACGTTTCTCAGAGTGCCGAGCATACCAAGTATTTGTCCTCTTCTAAGGCATTCATCAACCAGGTAAAAAAAAAAAGAAAAAAGAAAAAAATCAATCAAGCGCTTAAATATTCATGGCCCTTCAAGCTTGGAGAGGACAGATACAAACACGATAAGATGATTGTAGCATTTACGGGGCATTTGTTAGCACAGGGACTATATTGAAAATATTGTTTTGAAAGCTAAAGGGGATGAAAATGTGACATCAGCCGCATCTTCAATCTTGTGATGTCTCAGTCAGATGTATTGTTGTTGTAGAAATGAAGCACATTTTATTTAAAGCGGTGCAGTGCCGTCGCTGCATCGACTGCAGTGTTACTGCAAATTAACTCTTTTGAATACTTTCTCAAGGAAGTTCAATATCCCAAAAACCAAAGTTTATTTTACATCCCGACAGCATGTACGTTATCTGTGTACGTTAGATTCCTCGATAGCGACCACACTAGATGCAGCAGAAGCGAGGCAAGCAGGTTGTTTTCCGCAAGAGCTCTCTCCAAGCCAAAGTGTGAGTAATTGAGCTGTGTGGGTGATGACGTAAGTTTAAGACATAGCAACAGATATCTCCCTAGTGTGCGACACCCCCCGCCCCCCTCCCAGGAGGCATCCAACAGATTTGAACCAGCAGCTGCTCTGCTTTACATTCACTTTTCCCCAAGTTGGGTTGAATAGCGTGTGAATACTACCCAGAATGTTGGTATTGTAGAGCATCGCTGCATTGTAATTGTATACTGAGTACTCTGAGGTCTGAAGTACTGAATGAGATAAATTGTAAACAATCGCCTAAACTGTTTGTGTGGAGGTATTAATTTCAGTCTTTTTCTGTTGTTTTCCCCCTTTCATTACAGTGCCATCCTTTACATTCACACCCACAGGTAAGCCCTCTAATTTTGGCACACTTTACATTTCAGCTTGACATCTAGTTTTATTCACACTTGACAACCAGACGTTTCTCCGTATTTGTGCAACACTTCTTTTGATGGCCTAAGCAGCCACATGACAGTAAGTAAGTTACTTTCGAGAAGCACACTTTGTAGCACTTGAAGGAGCCAATCAGTGGAACTATCTTCCATCAAATATTTGGGGTCGTGTCAGAACGTAATGCGTAATGAGGGGCAGGCTGCGCTACTGAGGAGCTGTTCAAACCGGTGGCGACTTGATCAAAGAGCTGTTTGCAGCTTCAGAAGGGATTTAAGAGAATGACACACCACCACTCCAATACCCCAATTAGATATCCGAGTAGGAGGAGGAGGAGCGGTGCTAAGGAGGTTATCTGCGATTTGAAGTGACACAGCGCAAACACAGAGAGGAAAAGCGTCTCTCAAAATGCTTTTCCCCGAGTTTGTTTACAGCCGTCGCCTCTCGTTTCTCACCCTCCCGCGGATTTAAGTCCTTCTGATATTCATGTGCCTTTGACTCGTGTCAGCACTGTTGGCAACACTCCGTGCAAAGGAAACTGGGAGAGGCTGAGACAAAGATGCCTACCGTATGTGTTTGTGGTTGTGCTGACTACTCGCGTCTGTGCAGAGGCTGCGTCTAAACAGTGGGAGCGCAGTTTCTCCTGTCTGCCCGGAGGCTTGCAATCAGATCCAATAATTCTTCGGTTGCGAGCTTGTTTCACGATCTACTGGAAATCGTTCAGGTGAAACTCGCCTTTTGTGATGAAGCCGTTATTGTTTGTGGTCTCGTTAAGCGCATAGTCCCTGCCCTGGCTCTCGGTGTAAAGCCACAATGTAACAGCGCATTATGTTGATTTAATCTAGAACCAGATTGCAATTTGAAAAAGCACTGCTTGGCTCGTGTTACAGAGCGCTAATCTGGAGGCTCCACTGATTATCACCGGAGGCCAAAACCACAAAGTTCGTTCACACTTCCTGTTTTGAAAGGGAGACAGACAGTCAGCAGACCACCGAGGCCCTGCAATTCTTCCACCACCTATCCTCTCAGGGCAGAGATTGTAATTAAAGTTGGAAGTTTATCTCTCCTTCACACACCGGCAGCTTAGAGCTCCTTGAAAAAGTCCGACTTGAAGTGCTTGAAACACACTGCATCCATGCCAGACAACCGAAGAAGACGACTCTGCATGGCCGTTCTTCGTAAGCCGCTTACACGTCGTCCTGCTGCTCCTGTGTCCGAGTCGGCCACGCACACGTCCACATGTGCAGTCACATGCAGAGATAAAAATGAATACACTCAATATCACACTAATCAAGTGATTACACTCTTTTGGGTTGTATGACAATAGACGTGCTAATGGTGCAATGATTGTATTAATAGTGGTGGAATCATATAGGAAACTTATCATTTGTGTCCCTTTTCTACAGTGGCTTATCAGAGAGGAGGAGAAGCTGTAAGCAGTGCTGGAAGGTAAGAATTGATTTTATGTTTGTAAAAACAGCATTTATTGTGGAATTTCAATTATTAGACATGCTGGGGAGCTGAATAATGACAAGAATTAAATCACTTTTGGGATCACAGATGAAGAAACATGTTGGGCCTCCTCCATAGATGAGTTTTTGGGCGGGTGTACATTGCTTTAAGAAACACTAGGGGGAGTGCTGTGATTTTCTAAAGCAACGGAGAGCAGACAAGGGGTGGCAAAGTGTAGTAAGTGTGTTCTGGTACTAACGTGAATAAAGCACCATGTAGTCTACTAACAGCCCGTCCTCTTCCCAAATGAAGAAGAACCACTTCCAACCACAAGGCTGTGCCACAGCATCACCTGAAAACACGAACAGAGCTGCATGACACCCACACGGCAGCAACGAGCACACACCTATGTGTGGAATGGTGCATTGTACAAAAACTGCGAGACTAGAAATGGTTAGGCTTGGCAAACACTGCAGTGACCCGTGAACGCTCGTTTGTGTCCACAGGATGATGTCTTGCATGTTTTCATACTGCTGGAAAATTGAGAGCTCAGACACAAAGAGGAATATGTATTCATTTGTTGTGCTTCCGTTACTCAGGGGGAAGTGTGTGAGTGTATGTTTGGGCATGTGATAATTGATAGTTAGCTCGGAGCCACCCGTTGTAAATCTATATTCATTCATATTATTATTCTCTGATTGAATCCCGTACACAGTGAGGCTATGTCAGCTGTGCACAAAGACAATGGCCATTCAATAACAACTGCCGGGGTGATTGAGGAGCCATTGTGAGATTGTATTTTGCTGTGGAAGACAAATGTGTTCATTACTCAAAATGAATCGGACAAATGAGTCATTTGAGAAGGAACGGGGCAATTCAGTGTTGTGGGGCATTCAATGTTAATTCACTGGCAGAATATGCAAGCTGGAGTCATTCTGTGGAGATTTGGGCTCTAGAATCTATGGGCCTTCCTCTGTTTGGTAGATTGATTTGCGGGGAAGGAGGCTGTTTACTCTCTGCTCCTGTAACATGCAGCGTTCGGTCTGACGGCAGGCTGTAGACGGCTGTTGTTGAACAAGTGATCTGGGAGTGTTTTAGGATTACAGTAAAAGCCTAAGAAATAGTAAGACAAGGCAACAATGGAGATGGATAGCCAGTGTTCTCGTGAACCGCCGCTCCCTGTGGCTTTTACTTCAGGAGCCTCACTTTTACTACTTTCTCTGCGTAACAGAAAAGTGATAGAGATGTTGTGTGACATTACAGAATCTACTGTGGTTCTCTGAATGTTCGGGATGCACATTTCACAACCCTGAAAGTCAATTCTCTCCAAATGTCTAATCTCAATGCTCACGAGGGCAAAAACAAAGTGATACAGGCTGTGTACGAGTCAAGTACACCAGACGTATTAAACCACAAATAAGTCTATTTTGCTTCTTGGTCCAAAGGATTGTGTGTATTAAAAAGGCTAATAAACTAAAGCTGAACTACTGATTTTCTATTCTTGGCCTTCTGCACAGAATAGTATAAACTACTTAAGCAGAGTCTATGAATTATTATATATATTTCTCTGGGTGTTTCATTCTGTTATGTTTGTCATTGACACGGCTGTGTCGTTAACCATTTGGTCCCATTTGTCGCAGACCTGGATTGCTTAACATTGGGGAATCTGCCACGCAGCCCTGGCTGGCTGACACATGGCCCAACTCCTGCTCCAACCACAACGACTGCAGCATTAACTGCTGCACTGCAGGCAATGGCAACAGTGACAGCAACTTGGCAACCTACAGCCGGCCAGGTAAGGCCTGTCGACCCTGCCACCCCATATAAACATGGACCTCGATTACAGTGATCCTGTCCCTGGCAGAATACTCACCATAACTGTAGAGATAAGAAATGTCATAGCCAGGGAATCTGCAGTGTGGAAGGCAGTAAGCGCCGATATCTAGGTTAGCTCCCTTGAGAATTGTTCTGCGTGTATCTCTCCTTTCTTCTAAGTACCCACAAGAAAAACCTGGAGAAATATCGGGATTAAGAATGACCGCGCACTTGTGTGTTTGATTTATCCGAGGTTAAAGTGGAGCCGTTTTAGGCAGGAAATAAAAAAGAGCACACTGAGAGGGGCTTATGGCTCTACTCTGTCGCTAATCGAATTGCTCTGCTGATTTCCATACTGTTGTTATAGCCGGTAATGTAATTTCCCCTAAGTGCTCAGTTATTTAAGAAATGTGGATCAGACGTAGAGGTCAAGGCTGGACTGCCTACGGTGGCCAGAACCATCGGAAGAGATAGCGAGGGAGAGAGAATGATGGAGGGAGAAAGGTGCACCTGGAAGACCAGATGGAAGAGGGAGGAAACAAGCAGTGCAGTACGAGTGTACGTTAAAGCATGTACGGAAATGTAAAGGGAGAGACAGAGAGAGTGTGTGTGTGTGTGGGGATGAAGTAAAGTGGGGTATGTGGACAGGAACAGAGAGAGGGAGAGTTATGGTGCACCACCAGGTGGTCTTTTAGTGTAGTCAGCACGGTAGCAGAGAGAGTGTTTGGACATATATATACACATATAAATATATGTACATATAAATATATGTCCAACATCACTTGATACAGCTTGGATGACAGAAAACGCAATGTTGAAATTTTCATCCATGACCATTTTAAACAACTCCGCTGTCGGAAACTTGGACCACGGTGAAATGCTTTATGTGTTAAATTATGCGCAGTGGGACTGTGCCTTTAAGGGCAGCCCATAATTTCTATCCAGCTGTTCTGCCTCATATCCATCCAGCCACTCAGTATTTTCTTACTTCAAACCTTTCCTTAGGAGGATTAATAATTCATTTGGTAGACTTTAGCCAGTGAGTTGAGTTTATTCAGTGTAAAACACCCGGGGGGGGTCGAAAAATCCAGGTGCATCTGTCAAAATAAAGCGTCACCATCAGAGAACTATGGAAAATCTTAATCTGACTTTCTAAGCATGAGGTGTTTGACTGCTCTGTAACACGGTGTGAGATGTGTAAGACTTGGGAGGAAGGCAGCCATCACTCGTCGCATGACACACCAGTGTATGATGCTAAGGAGCTTGCCAGATGCATGCTTTGTGTGTGTGCCAAAGCTAAACTCTGTGAACATTTAGAGGATCACTGACTAGGTGACAGAGCAAAGAAATAGGAGTTAATGTCCCTTTATCCGAGCCATAGGGACGCTGTCACACGTCAACCTTTGAAGTGCTCCGTCCTGTTGAAACGTGAGGTGCGCGCGGCACGAGCGATGTGCGCCTATGGCTGTTCTTGGTATTTACCGCAAGGCTGGCTCTCAGATCTGCTGGAGGATTTGAATATTTTATGAGCCAGGGAAAATTGGATCTGTCAGTGGAGCTGTGCTTTTACTGTGTGCCTCATTCCAGGTCTTTGATACAGACATGCCTTTCTGTCCCTTTCAATGAGTAAAGCCGCCTCCACCATCAGATGGAAAAGAACAGAGATGACACCCACACTGTGCTATGGGTGAGATAGAGGCTGAAAGAGAAGGGCAGAGCAGGAAGGTGCTGTACCACCTGCGTCGCTAAAGCAAATCGTCGGCCGGCAAAACACAGTCTGAAGTGAAATACAAATGTCTGGGAGGCAGACGTTTCCAAAAGCCTGAAATGATGTCGTAAATGCTCTCAAGTTTTGAAACATGACGTTATTTTTATTGTCTCAAACCTTACACCATCCCCTGCGGTCGATGCCAGGTAAGGCTGACTAAATAATGCCCTCCCTCATGTGCTTCAGCTGACTGCATCGCCAATTATAACAACCAGATGGAAAACAAGCAGACCAACCTAATGGTGCCAGAGTCAGGAGTCTACGGAGACGTAGACTTGTCCAACAAGATCAATGAGATGAAGACCTTCAATAGTCCCAACCTGAAAGACGGTCGCTTTGTAGGGCCGGGAGGACAGCCAACACCGTACGCCACCACTCAGCTCATTCAGTCCTCCATCATGGGCAACAACATCAACGCGGATAGAGGAACCGGAGGGAGCGGAGGAGGAGTCGGGGGAGGAGGGGAGGTGAACGAGAAGCATTGCTGGAAGCCCACCTTAGTCCAGCAGCAGAAACAGGACATGGCCTCCCAGCTGCAGTACAACATCATGGAGCAAAACAGGCTGAACAAGGGTGAGTGTGTGGAATAACGCCGCTCATCATCTCAAATCCATCGTCTTCCGCCACTTGATTTTTGACTCTCCTCTGTCCTCTGCCGGCTCCTCCCGTGGAAGCTTTGGAAGAATTTCACCTTCTCCTTGCTGCTGTTCTGCACCTTTTCCGTCCCATCATCAACACAGGCGTCATCACTCTTTCTTTCTGCTCACCTTTGTCTGTATGCCATTTATGTAGCCCTTCATCACCTTTCATGCAATCATGTATAGTCTTCGCCTGGGCTGAAATGGGGGCCAGGTCTGATTTTCTTATACGCTCTCGGGGCTGTCGTTCTGCGATGAGGACAGGTGTGAGGGTTTATCTTTGATGTCAGACTTCTAAAGGAAGATAGAAAGATAACTTGTGGCTGTTAGATGGTTTGAATGAAGCTATCATCACCGTGTTGTGACTGCAGAGATCAACCACATCTGGTGTGATAGTTTTGTGAGTTTTGCACAGGCACTGCATGATCAAAATACTCACCCAAAGATTACAGCATGAGCTGCATGTCGTGTGTTATGAGTGTGTGCGTACGTCAAATGCTCCCTGTGGTTACCTTTACTTGGCAGCTTTTATGGTTAATGTCCGTATTAACCACACACTTAATTCTCGTCAGACCGCTACAGAGGAGGTGAGAGCCCGATGCCAGCCACTATTCCTTACAACCAGGCCATAGACAGCCACACCGGGGGCTCCTACAACAGCTCAGACCGGGGCAGCAGCAGTACCTCGGGTAAGGCACATCAGGCCTCCTTCAGGGTCCTCCAATCAACATTTGCTAAACTTATCCAAAATGTTCATCTCCCTCCCTCCCTCTCTCTCTCTCTCTGGTTGGTGCTTTATTCTTGAGGGGTGTTTTTGCTCTCTCTTGCTTAATTGCTTGCGTTTTTCCAGCTTATTATTATTGTGAACCACATAATCACATACACCCCCAAGCTCCATTTGAAAATCCCACTTTTCCTCAAAAGCAATAAATCACTTTGAGACGCTAATAATGCATGGTGCTTTAAAATGGTAATTTGATTAATTTCCATGTCAACCTATCTTGAAGAGAAATTGAAAAGGAGATGCCTTCAGTAAGTGGAAAATTGCTGAATGAAAAGGAAAGAGCAAAACTGACAACAATGCGTCCTAACAAAGGCTCAAGAGCCACGCCAGGAATTTGTTTGCGTCTATTGTTTTGCGGGCACAATGTCATCCAAGGGATGTTGAAATAAAATTAGATAAGGGGGTCCTCTTTTTTTCAGTTTGCCATGTTTTCCTGCTTCCTCTGTTTGTCCTTGCATCCATTAATTGGCTTCACTTTAATTCTGGTATGGAGCAGCCTAACGTCATCAGAGCCTCAATGTCTGTCTGTGGACAAGGACAAATGATAACACATTGCAGACGGCATGCAACGTTGCCACCTTAATGCCATGTATCCATTCTGATACTGCATTTGAAGTTCAAGCCATTAAGAGGGGCCTTTATTGCTCCCTACAGCTCACAGCTCATTGGTTTGCAATTCTAATAGTTTGGGATTAATTGGACTCTTTTCTTCTTTTTTTCTCCCCACCCTTTCTCTTGGCTTTGGGTAATATTGCATTTGAAATTTCACTGTTTTTATAATGTCTTCTAGTAAATAAACACTGAGAGGTATGTGGACATATGTGCTGTGTGTATCTAACATAAGGGTTACACGATAGCCTTATTTTTTCTTAAAGAGTCTCATTAAAGCATTCTCAATTCGGTTTTTTATGTTTTCTTAGACATTAATAATGAATGCATGTGCGAGTGTGTAACGTGGCTGAAAAAGTGCTTTTTTTGTTTCGTTCTTGTGCAGGGAGTCAGGGTCAGAAGAAGGGAATGCGCACCCCCAAACTCCCTAAACAGAGCACAATGCATTGGGCTGACCTCCTGCCGCCGCCCCCTGCAAACCCACCCCCCAGTCGGACCACAGACGAGTACTCTCTGCCAATGGAAGAAAGGTGAGACATGTCAGCACATACATGCAAACACAAAGGTGCTGCCAAACACGTGAAACACACACACACACACACACACACACACACACACACAGTGTTTCATCCTTCCTTTGATATCTGACTTCCTCCATTCACTGCAAGTATCTGCCATGAGGGTTTTCTATGTATTAATGCAACGTACACGTCAAACCTTGATAGAATGATCGCATGAATATTTAGTGCATGTTTCCCTGAAAACATTCATGTTTTCCGTGAGTGATGGGGAGCTAACGAGGCTTGCTTATGTGTTGGCAGCTGTGACCCAGACATGCAGTGCCCCATGCCCCCCTCCCGCATGTACCTGCAGCCTGATGAGCTGGAGGAGGAAGAGGAGATGGAGAGAGGGCCCACCCCTCCTGTCCGAGGTGCCGCCTCTTCCCCGGCCGCTGTGTCTTATAGTCACCAGTCCACGGCTACTCTGACCCCATCACCTCAGGAGGAAATGCAGCCGATGCTCCAGGATGCACCGGACAGTCACGAACGCAGGTACATAAGGGAAACATGTAGCATTGATCAACGTTATTGAGGACAATATGCTGTTCTAGTTGCAAGTTTGAGTCCAATAAGAAGATACTGCATACATATTCCGCTGTATATTGTATGTTTTTACCTTTATTTCCCAATGTAGTCCCTTAATTTTACTTCTTTTCACTAGAAATCTGTCAGTTTGCAAACTCCAAATTAACTGACAAATCTTTTTCTGACAATCTAAAGTTGGTACGGTGTGCCACAAAATCAGGTCAGCAGCAAGTCAAGAACCACCGTTTAGAAAAGAGAGGATTAGATTAGATTAGATCAACAAAATGCTAAAGCAGAAGCGTTGTCCTTCAGCTAATCAGCCGGGGAATTTCAAAAGCTTCGCATGAATACCACTGAACATATGAAAGAGATCACTGAATGCCACTACCTTGATTTTTGCTTCTTCCAGACGCCACGCTATGAGTCCCCCACCCCCTCCGAGGCCTCTCTCTCCTTCACACACATATGGGTACATGCCCAGCCCGTTGGCCTTAGACACTGATGGTATGGAGGAGGAGGATGAAGAGATTTTGGAGGAAGAAGAGGAGGAAGGCGACGAGACCGATGCAGAGGTGGCCAAGATGCACTATCACCACACCCACCCGCACACACACCCTCATCCTCAGATGCACCCGCGAAGGTTGCTGCTGCGGGGGCTCGAACAGACGCCCGCGTCTAGTGTGGGTGACCTGGAGAGTTCGGTGACTGGCTCCATGATCAATGGATGGGGGTCGGCGTCTGAAGAGGATAATGTCTCTTCAGGGAGGTCGAGTGCTGTCAGTTCATCAGATGGATCCTTCTTCACTGATGCTGACTTTGCCCAAGCTGTTGCCGCAGCTGCAGAGTATTCAGGCCTCAGGGTGGCCAAATATCCCAACGCACCAGGCCAGGAAGTGGGAGGAGCTTCAGGTGAGGTTGACAAAATGCTTCCACATTTGGACAAGACAGCGCACCAACGCCTAATGTCTGTGTTGGACAATGGAAGGAGTACATAGTCACTGTTTTGTATTTGCAGCACGAAAATACCAAATGACTCCATCGGGCCATCGTCCTGGCAGTCCAGTATCCACAGACAGTAACATGAGCATGGCAGCCGTACAGAGGAGGCCTCCTAAGAAGCAGAAACAGCATCCTGCAGGCCACCCGGGCAACCAGAGGCGTGAACCCTATAATGAAGGTACACACATTATTAAGACATATTCTTTACCATCAAAGGCTCAGAGAATAAAAAAAATAACTTGCCAGAGCAGATTAACCCTAGAATTTTGTAGAGATTTATTCCATTGTATGTTTTGATTGTCACACTTATCATGGCGGCACCCAATTCCCACACCAAACATTTACAGTAAGTCATCACATTGGAGAACAGCGCTTGTGCTTTGTTTATCACTAAGTGTAACGTTTTTAAACTGGACTCCAGAATCGGGCCGTCGCTTGTCTGTTATTCTTGAATCGCTGTAGTAATCTAAGAATTCTGAAATCATTACTCAGAAAAATGAAGGCATTTCACAATTTGTTCACATGTTTTGTAGAAATGTGGCAATTATTGACTCTTTTCAAACAAACAGACAGGAAGAGAAACTTAGTTAGCCGTGTCCCACAAGTACACAGATGGGCAGTTTGTATGAATGGCTCTCCCTCTAGCCTCTCCACCGCCATGGAAGGGAAAAGTGTAGCTTAGCGTGATGCAGTGTCCACAAATGACTGAGTATGGGTGCGCTGAGAGCCAGAGTTTTAATCATCTCCTCTCGTGTGTTTATGCGTGTGCACACATGGCATCACTCCTAATCTGTGGCAGTGCTGAACAGATCGGGCGAGCGGTGGGCTGGAGGCCAGAGGCACCGGGGGAGACACGGGGGGGCGTCTCAGGGGAACTCTGCCCAGCTTGTCTATACTGACATTGGGATGTCGCTCCATTCAAGCCACTAATGAAATTGATCCAGGTGCTCAGGCTCATAGTGAAGTGCCACCTTCCACACAGCAGGAAATGGACATAAAGCAAATAGGGGATAAACACTGGAGCGACTGTAGAGAGAGGGAAAGGCTTTAGGTCTGAGACTGCTGCCGTTTTACTGCATCGTTCTTACGACACACCGTGGAGCAATGCAGATCTCCTATCAGCTGTTTGTTCCTGTTGGCTTTGATAACGGGGGAAATATTTTTTAGAATTTCTCTTGATGCCAGTTGAAAATGCACCGGTGTGTACAGTATGTTCCATCCCAGAGCTGGCTCCTCTCTCAGTGTCAGGTGTCCTTGAGTGTTGGAAGCACTTGACAGGGAGATTTAATATCCAGCTCACTGGGAGCCAGACCAGCTATATCACTGCAGAAAATCCACCCGCCACCCCCAACCTCCTCCTCCTCCTCCTCCTCCTGCTATCATGCTTCCATCCTGCCTTCCTGCCATTTGCTGGAGA
>OMNV01010328.1:7019-18053 GCA_900303265.1 Brotula barbata | reverse complement strand
CCAAACCCCCCCCCCCCCCCCCCCCACACCCCGGTCACATGACAGTGGGAAGGGGAAAGTGATGTCTGTGTTATTCCTAAAGGGGAAGTTACGCTCAGGAAGAGTTTGAGTGACGCGCTCGGAGCACTCAACGTCCATAAAAAGGCCAAGCTCACACTCCAAATGCATAATTAGTGGCCTGTAGTGTGCGAGATGGAAACTTATCTCAAAAATAAGAAATGAGTCGTGTGTTGTTGTTTTTTAAGGGTTTTCTAACCTTGTGAGTGCTGCGATGACTTTTTTCATGTACTGTTGCATTAATTTGAATAAACAATTCTGGCACATTCACCACCATGAAAGTTCAGTGCTGCTTGAGATCCAGTTTCACATCATAATAACAATAATATCTCGACATTTTCTAAGAGTAAAGTGGACATGTTGTGTTTTGATTGTGTCAGTTGCCATTATTTGTCATGTTGCGTACAGAGGAGAGTGTGTGACGGACGATTCAAAGGTCAGTGTGTATGTTAATGAAAGTAAAATCTGAAAATGGGGCAAAAGTCCATCCCTATCTGACACACCGACAGACTGACGCTCTCCTTCATACTGAGGTTCAGTCTACCTGATCGTCCGCCGCCGGTGTGATTCGGGGTGAACGTGCCGCGTGAGGACACGTGGTCCGGCGGCGGGAGGCCAGGGATGAGGGACAGAGTGGTGACCTTCACTCTCCGATAGCGCCCGATAGACGCTCGATGGAGGCTGTGCGGCAGACTGGGGTTGAATATCTCTCACAGTCAGACGTGCAAAATAACTAAAGTAAAAGATGAGTGCTTCGTGCCAGTGTGTGTGAAAAAAAAAAGAAAAAAGGAACTAAAGAGCAGCTGCGGTGAATTGAGTGGAAACAATTTAACTACACAGGGACGCGATAAATAAGCGAGAATCCTTCATAAGGCGTCTTTATAAACGCATTAGTACACTCCGTAAGTGGTGTCTCACGGCAAATCAGCCAATGACACCGAGTATGGTTTGAGCATTGTAGCACTAGAGTGTGTGTGTGTGTGTGTGTCAGATCAGATAAAAACTCTCCATTCAGATGTGATATAAAATATAAAAATGGCCCATGTTCCATATCAGCACCATGTCTTTTTCAGTAAAAAACCTTCATGAATGAGTGGATTCGGTCATGTGACGCGCTCTCGTTTGAACTCTTGAGTTACCGTGTGCGTGTCTAAAGTTGATCCACGCACTAAAATTGCTCACGCCCACAGTGTGTGTATACCCGGTCTGATTTGCGTTGAATTGTAATTTGCTTTTCTCAGCAGAAGTGTTACCTTGTTGTGATATGCTTTTGTTTAATGCTGCTCGGCAGTCTGTCTTATGAATAAATCAGAGCCTTCACTGTCATATTTTGAGGGATGGGGAATGGAATTACCTTGTACTGTACTACAGTGAACTAGGAAGTACTTTCATCTATGCCCCCCTCCCCTCTCCTCTAGTGCTACAAAAAGCCTGACCCCATCAGATTGATGTATATAAAGTACACTACATTGGTAAAAGTCACACTCTACACAAATTCATAAATAATTTCTGTGCAGGCTGTTGTTTCTTGTATAATAATAGTTTTTACAATCAATAATTCATCTAAACCTGACTGTGAACCCTTCAGAGGTCTTTTTTTGTTGTTTTTTTGCACAAATACACTTACATTGTATATTTTTGTGTGAAATAATTCCATCTCCTCTACAGTCATTCATAATTTAAATTTAATCTACTCGTTCTTGTTATTGTCTCTTTGTCATACGTGGGCGAAGCAGGTGTGATTGGGACTTTTTTTTTTTTTTGTGTGTTTGTATTTTGAAGCAAAGTACTATTTGCAATATCCCAGATTTAGAGTCTCATAGAAATATCTGAGTTTGCAGCTGCAGACCGGCGCAGTATTACCAAAGCAATATCCAAAGTAAACAAGTGCACGCTCGCAAAATCATTCTTAGGGGGTGTTATATCCATTTCCAACAACCTAAATAAAGCAACACATATTTGATTTAGCTGCCGAATCTGCACAATCCACCACAATGCATCAGTGGAATGTGGAAATGTTCAGACGAGGTTTTTCTGAGAGGAGTCTTGAGTGTAAAGGAAAGATGACTTGGGATAATATCTTCAGAAATAAGAAGGAAGCTGAGTTTAGTTTGCACCCCCTCACAAAAAAAAAAAAAAAAAAAAGAATCCACGTTGTTCAGGCTTTCCTAGCACATTAGCGGAACAGCACATTCTCACTTCAACAGCCGGAGAGCCTGTCAGCCTCATATACTTTGCAAACTCCTGAAGAGACGATATTCATAGGCAGCGGAATATCAGCTAATCATTAGAAACGTGTGGGTGGAGAATCTGTCTCGCCACGTCTCCAAAAGCAAAATTTTAAATCAAAGTGAAATGTGGGGTCTTTTTTTTTTTTTTTTTTGGAGGGAACCCGGCTGAGTGAGACTGACAGTTGCTAAGTCAGGTAAAACTTTGACTGCATAAAATGCGAGCGGGCATATTGGAATCACCGTGGAATGTAATATTTAAAGTAGCTTTGTGCTTCAGAGCGAAGTATGGGCTCCGTCCTTGCCCACTGATGTGGATGTGTGCGTTATCCTGTGCCTCTACATCATTTCCCGCGCCGGTATAGACACTACCTGAGCTTCAGGTAATTGAGCCATTTTACGAGTCGTCGTTGGAAATCATTTCTTGGCTGTCGCACAAAAAGAGCAGATATTGCGGTCCTTGAGGGGGAGATATCTCGGTATATTGTCACTACGTCTAGACTATCGACCGTTTTCATTTGCATTCTTGCTCACGTGTAGCGCCTAGCAGATGCGCATTGAGAATATGGAAACAGATCCGTTCTCAGATCCGTTCGAGGCCCCGTTTATATACCAAAATAAATCTGATACGCAACTGTCAGCTTGGAATTTCTCCACAATTGAAGATGAAGCTCATTGTTTATTGATGTCCACTGATCACTGTCAGAGCTTTCAACCCCACGATCGCACCAACCATTACTCCCAGCAGGACGATGCATTTAAATCATGGCAGGATTTGAAAGATGCCTTTGAAAGCTTCAGAATAAAAGCCTGGGTTTTTTGCACAATGTTTCACGCAGCGTTCCCTTGCAGCCACTTTTTATGGAGTGCAGCAGCTAATCCTCGTCCATGTTTACTGTGCAGTTACGTATGTGGATGACGGGCCTTGGTCTCTTGGTTTGGTCCAGAATCTACCTGTGCTCTTCACTCTGGACAGCAGGCCGTCCCAGCAGCACTCTGGCTTCCAGCGTCTTTGCTGATACTTATTCACAACAGGAAGTTTAAGATAGCAGAAATTACTTTCACTGTGGCAACTCCATCCATCAAATCTTGTCTAAAGTCACATCTTATTTTGACAAACCCAGTGAGTGGAATGCTTCACCTTAGGCTTGATGTTCATAACTGTTTTGTTTGTTAATCTACAGGACATGTATGCAACATACGATGACATATCAGGCCAGTATAGATAAGAAAAAAAGCACAAATCTCTGAGATTATAAACTTGCAAATTTGTGAGAAAAAACTGGAAAAGTGGTATTATTCACACACACGCACACACCTGAAAGCATGCACTTACTGCTTATGACATGCACACATAGATCATGCATACACGCGTATAACCTCTCACCTATATAGATAGATAGATAGATAGATAGATAGATAGATGGGTAGATGGGTAGATGAATCGATGCATGGATGGATAGGTAGATAGGTGGATGGATGGATGGATGGATGCATGATAGATTGTAATTTTATTTCATTTTTTACCTGTACTTGCCCTCAAAAACCATCATAACTCACTCTCAGGCTCTGCTTCTATGAATAAGTTTGTTTTGATCAAACTTGACACTTATTCATTCATCACCACGGCTTCAATTGTTGTCTTTGTGAATAGCCTATAATGTATAACTCTATTATTCTAATAAGTAAAGTAAAGTACAGTGGGCTCGATAGGCGTGAGTGATGTGTGCGTGTCTTCTATTTTTACATCAGGGTTAATTCACATAACCTTTTTGTAATGCAATCGTACGTGTTAACATCACATTAGCAGTGAATACAATGTCAGAACCCCACTCAGTGCAGCTCTGCAAGAAGGATGTAATTGAGAAAGAACCCACGGGAGTTTGATGCAGAGATTGAGAGTCATATTATGATATCTATACGTACGGCAAGCTATTTCCGCAAATGGCCCAGTAATATACCTTTAACATTTCTGAATGCACTGCTCCGCTCCCACTGTGTGGCACAGGCTGAATCTCATTCCTTATCGTAAAGGAGATTCGGCCCTCTCCGTGCTCACAAGGGCCGCTATCAATCGGCGCACGTATCAGCATATTTCCCTTTAAGTCGTTTGCCACTGAAGGTGCAGCTGCAACATTTTCAGTATTCGTTTCTCGTGTACTCAAATACGATCTGATCTTCGCCAAAGTCACAATGATGGAAGCTCATTCTTATCTTCTTCTTCTTCTTATGTTCTGAACCAGGCTGCGTGTCCAGCCAGTCGTGTTGGCGTGCTCGTCGTTGTCTTGTTGCGTCATCTGAGTCCTGTCCAGTAAATGACCCTGACATGCCATGCCATGCGTTTTCCCCTCCAATCGTAGCCTTGTATGTTTCTTTCAAATAGGATAATACAGCTCTAATCTAAACACCAACCCACGCACACATACACGCACACTTTTTATGTAGGTCCTGTTATCCTTGGATTCCCGTTCACCTACTTTAGCATTGCATTGTGTTCTCTTGGTGGGATCTTTTTAACATGTCCACTTGTCAGGAGAATTAATGGCACTAAATTCTCTCCATTAGTCAACTGAAGGGTTTCCCTTTTCAACTCTCCAGCTTGGAAATTTGTCGCAATAACTCAAACTCATTCTACCTGTAATGGACCATATCAACCAAAAACCCCCCACAAAAAAATTTAAAAAAATACAAACGAGTATTTCCAAATTGTGTATTTTTTAAATATTTTGCTGAAGATTGTCAATAAAGAATGAACGATTTACTACCGGGTACTTTGCTGTACAACTATTACCTGTGTTATTATTAATACTAAGTATGGAAAAATACTGAAATGTACATACAACATATATAAAAAAAATAGATGGTCCCAAGAGCTTTATTTGCTATTAAGCAGTATTTCCAAGTCTCCCCTGGTACTCGACAGAGTAGCATCAATGTTGAGCCTGTGCAGGCTGTGCCATGATTAATGCAGTGCACACTAAATAGATTTGCAATGAACCAATCGTGTGATGAGCTGCTTACCCTTGCAATAAACCGTACTTGTACTGTGGCCTTTCCTGCACTTTTATCTGAGAATCGGCATGGCAACCGGCCATGATGGGTTCATTCATATGAATAGTGTATGCGTGACCACATCGAGCCATCCATCACCAATACTGGGCCAGGTTGGTTCGTGTGCCGGTGCTGTGGGCATGCGGTTCAGGCTGATGTGTGCACTCCGTTGTACGGAACGGATCATCTGGTCAAAGGCCTTCGTGTATTTATCTCCACTGTGGTCATTTTGTGGCCCGTGTCAGTGTCAGTCAGCCAGCCGCGTGACCTGTGACCTGTGACCTGTGCCATTTCCAACCGAACCAGCCGGATGACAATGAGCTCCGCCGCAGCTCGTATGTCAGCACATATCTCCGAGACAATTAACGTCCTCGCACGATGAAAAAGAGCTCCTGACATCTGGAATTATTCCAAACCTTTAACTGTGGTTTTTTAACTCTTTCAGGACTAGAGTGCATCCTTCTGTCTTTGCTCTAAATTGGCTGTTGGTGTTCCTATGTAAGCATGTATATATACAGTATATGTATGTATACATACATTCATACATATATACGGTATATATATGTATGTGTATTAATGCTATACAGTATAGATGTACATATAGCATTAAATGGATTAAGTCTGCAGCCATCCTTCAATCCCACAACACTGATTTTGCATTGTGTGATTTCATTACCCACAGAAATGTTCTTATACTTTTGTGTCAAAGGAATATTGCGTCGAACAGACATAGTCATTCCACCTTAATAGAAAACATATCCCGAAGACATCGGGGTATTACCGTGTATCTACTGTGCCCATATACCTACATCAACAAACAAAGATTGTTACCTGGCCGTACAATAACCGGACCTCGGGCCGCAACAATTTGCGGTTGAATTTAAGGCTCAAGTGGGATGAACGCCCAAGATGGAAAATATTTCTTATATAAATGCTGTTAGTGGTTTTGACCTGTGTGGCCATGATTGGATTAGATGCGGGCTTCCTGTCAGGTGCTTTTTGTGGGGGTTGGGCTGTGTTTGTGATGTGTGAAGCTACTGCCCTGTGTTGTGGAGGATGGATGGCCTCGGAGTACGAGGTCCAGGAGAAATGTGCCCACCATGCCATTGGGGGATAGAGAGGAGATGATTCATTTTCAGCCTCACTTCACCCAGGATGATCTCATTACTTAGTGGAAGTGGACAGTCCCACAGATGAGAACTCCCCAGGTCTGTACTGTACCACCACCCTGAGAGCGTGTCATATGAAACATTACACTCTCCTCTGCTGTTTTCGTATTGATTATAGAATAAAATAGAAATACGACAAAGGCACAAATTTATTCATGGATTCTTTTCAGAAGATTTTATGCGGCTTTATTGAGGGGCTGGGTGACAAAAAGGTGAAGTAGCAGTTTATTCCCCACTTCTGATTTTAAATATTAGACGTTTGTGTTTTAACCTCCTGATTTAATATCTCGTATGAAAGTAGATGGCGTGTGATGGAATGATCAAAACTCAGGTACATAAATATATGATGATGCAATGCATCACTTGTGCAGTTTGGCATTCAGCTGCTGACACCAGCACGTGTTACAATGTGTCCACTTTCTTAAAATACGAATGGTTAGAGAAAAATCAGAGGTGATAATTGGTAATTTTGTAACTTTGAGATCAAAAGAGGAAAATAACAAGCTGCATTCACACGACGTCACATTTTCAAGTGTACCAGAATTTGAAAATGTGACTTTCTTTCTCCACCTGTGGGGACTTTTATTATGTTTTTCCACATTTCCCACTCATATGTATTGAGTGAAAAAAACGAACTGCATTTCCAGCTCACGGTGAAAAACACTCAGACAGGCTCTGTTCCTCACAATAAGTACTTTCAGCTAGGTACATTTTATGCCGGCACTCATCACTCGATGAATCCAAGTTCATGATTAATTGTAATTATAGTGCGAGTAGAAAATTGAATAATATGCAGATCCACAGAGGTGCATCGTTTTAGTAATGCCTCTTTCGACACCGGTGCTAAATGAGGCCAATAATGGACGTCTATGAATGAGGGAACACGGCTGTGTGACACTGTTGGCCCTTACCGACAAGTTAAATCTGGAGCTGTTTCATGAATATCCTCCAGAGTGTTCTGCTAGAGTAAACGCTCAGACATTTTCTTTCTAAAAGTCTTACAGCCATAATCATAGTCGAAATACATCATCATAAGTCAGAGTTAATGCCAAAAAGCATTAGGCAAGCTGTGTTCAGACTCAAGAGCAGGAAGATTTGCAGGTATCTGTGATTCAAACATGGATACCTGACAGCCCTCTGTCCATATTTATGTATACATGTATTTATATATGTCTGTGTGTGTGCGTGCATAAACACAGAATCAAGCTGTGCCGTAGTTCGGTTGTTGCCAAAACCGTATGGCGTGAGTTCAACCGACAGGGCGTCATTTTTTTATTTCTGCCAAGCGTGAACAAAGAAACAAACAAAACGTCTAAAATAAATAAATAAATGCATCATCACAGATGGAGAAGTTATCAGACGTTGGCGGGAAACACACGATTCTTGTTAGTTAGAGGAATATTTGATTTTGGGGGCTTTTCATAGCAGTTGTTGACTGCAAGAATAAGATAAAATGATAGAAGCTTTTTTTTCCCCCTTATTTGTAAGTTAGACACCAATTAAAAAACGATAATAATGTTATTTTTAACACATTATGGTGGCTGTGTATACTGTATGAACTAACATTAACCTGTGTTATTGACCTGTGCTGTTATAAACACGGAGCCCTGGGGGTTTATATATCCACGGTAAACAATTATATTACACAGTGCAAAAGCTTGTACTTCTTATTTGAGAAAAAAAAAGAAAAAATAATCTTCACACTCATTAGAGCTCAACTATCAGCCTGTAAAGAATATAAATAATCTTATTGTGTTTTTCCTTTTGTAGCCTGAGACTGGGGGAAACTTGTTGGCTGGAGCAGACAGATGGTTAAATGAAATCAACACACAGGGCCAGAACAGCTTAGGATCTTGACCTCATGCTAGTCCTGGTGCTGGAACTCATTAATGATCAGGATGAAAAGAGAACATGTGTTGTGTTTTGTTATATACTGTACAGCATCAATGATAGCCGCTGTTTAATTCACACAATGTAGATAGAATACGATGTATGTAGAGCAAGGGAGCAAATGCTCCACTGACTGTAAAATCAAGGTAAAGGAGGATACGGACATCCTTCTTATCAGACTGTTGGCAATCTGTAAGAAGATAAGATACACATTGAGGACAGCTGCATGTTTCTAGTCTGATTTTTAATGCCATTAGTGAGACTTTTGTCTCTGTAATAATGTCAATCTGCCAGATGTAGATCAGTGCCTCAATCTGGGTTAAATTCAGATTGAGGCAAAATGTGTCAACAAATTATCTATTGTTGCAACGTCAAAGAAAGTAAGAAAAGAACAATTTCTATATTCAGATCCAGATTGTGATCTTCCTCAAAACCTGATCGACTCCACCAAGACCCAAGGCCCCATAGATCCCACAAAATGTCATCAAAATCTCTCTGCTACTTTGTGATCCGCAATTCTGAAGAATCGACAAACGTGGGACAAAAACCCCCCAAACCAAATGTCATTTCCACTGGGGAGGTACTTTGGTTAGTAGCTTGTTTGACCTCAACACCAATGTCATGGGCAGAGAACACTGTAGAGAGCAATGGATCAAAATCCTCTCTACTCACATTCCTGCACACAATATGATTCATTTTGACGTAAAGCCTAATCTTTAATCGATGGCTGCTATATTTATCCATACATCCATTATGAATACCCAGTTATCCTGCGCACTATGAAGGTCTGACGACTAGGTCTGTGTTCGGCAGAAAACCACTGAGACGAGGACCAAAATTCATAGAAGTAAACAAAACAAAGACCCCAAATAGACTTGGATTCTTTGTTTGGTCCCTTCACATCATTCACCGTAATGAATTAGTGTCGCTGCCGTCACGGGGACCGGTAAAGACATCACGGACCGGGTTATCTGACTCCCAGTGAAAAGCATTACGCTCGAAAATGAATTGCTGCTAAAAATCTTGTAATGCTATTTTGCCTGACAGTACTGGCCGGAGTCCAGCCCTGCTGAGGCGCAGCCAGCCGGGCCGCCTGACAGCACTGGCACCTGGATGATAAAGACAGAGCCACTGGGAGGACGAAGGTCGACCCGACTGGTTGTATTTGCGCTCCAAGTCGTGCATTTGATGCCAACTGAAATCAACTGAGTATAGTACGATTAACCGCAGACCTCCGGTCAGTAATCCAGCCGGCGCGGGAGGCCACGCGCTCCAGTTGGTAGTTTGCGATTTCTGGACCTTGGAGACGTAAACGAGGCAGATGTTTACAACTACAGCTGTTTTTCTGTGATGTCACACTACGTCATACCTTTATTTGTGCGATATGTGCACGGTAAAGGACATTTCGTATGCAACTATATCATGTTTACTTTTGAATATCGGTCCAAAAAGCTAAAAAAGTTGGTCCAACCAAACTCAGATGTTCTTTTAACCTCACGGCCGTAGAAATGAGTTCGCCAACACTTTTTCAAGCAGAATAATCACATATTACATTCCACTATATCACAATTTTGGGCTTATTTGAAACATATTTGCCTCCATAATCACAACAGTTGCCGCAAGAAAGGTATGATAATAAAACTTAGAGGTCAAGAAAGACATATAGGCCTTCATAGCTGTGAGTTAGTGTGGAGCGTCAACGCCTGACAGTAAAATTAAGTTTGTAATATTCCTGGAAATATAGTTTGAAATATATTTTTTTGAAGGGCGTTTATCTCACGTGGATGTTTGACAAGCTTGAGTAGTCCAATGATGACACCCTAAAGCGGCGAATTATCACAAGACTCTTTCTGATTGCCACTGGCCTGTCTTATCAGGCTCCAAAGAGGGTAAAAAAGATATTACCTTGACAGTCATGTGCTCGGTGAAGTATGAATTTATGAATTTAAGGGTCTTTTTCCTGCAGTTTTAGACCGAAACACCAGCCCACAACATGTAGTATCTTCTCTCAGTTGGACTGGATTTCTGCTACAAACAAAGCTGGCATGTTATTTTGTTTGTGCAACACACAAAAATGTAGTTTTACTAAAAAACGATCGTTCATAGTATACGTAACGCAGCTTTAAACGAGCCAACCTGAGCTCAAAGTTGTCGGGGAAATGTACTCATGTTGTAAGCTACATTTAGTCTGAGGAATAAGGAGGAAATGTCTAAGGGCCTTTTTCATATTTGCATAGGCACTTCATGAGCCAGATGGGTTGAGGCAGGATAACATCAAATGGAAAAGTAGTCAACTAGCTTAGCGGTCAAACAAATGTTATTGCTGTATTCTCATTTCACCGAGCGGCTGCCTGTTCATCACGTGGAGATTAAGATAAATCGTCCAAACATGTAGAGTAGATAATCCAATGCATTTCATCATCTCGTAATGATTGCATGAGCTTCACCTTCTCGGCCGACGGCGCGCTCCTTCCCATGACAAAAACGGCTTTACGTCTTGTGCTTACTCTTATAGTTTATTAAGTCCAGTGTAGATTTAATCTCCCTTTTTTTTTCTTTTTTTTTTTCTGCCAATAAGTTCGCTCAATAATTTTTCATTACGCTGGAGTAAGAATGTGAGTAAAGCAGGTAAAAACATT
>OMNV01010320.1:5849-17848 GCA_900303265.1 Brotula barbata | reverse complement strand
TTAGTCAGGATCATTATAGGACCTACACACTCTTCATTTAGTCAGGATCATTATAGGACCTACACACTCTTCATTTAGTCAGGATCATTATAGGACCTACACACTCTTCATTTAGTCAGGATCATTATAGGACCTACACACTCTTCATTTAGTCAGGATCATTATAGGACCTACACACTCTTCATTTAGTCAGGATCATTATAGGACCTACACACTCTTCATTTAATCAGGATCATTATAGGACCTACACACTCTTCATTTAGTCAGGATCATTATAGGACCTACACACTCTTCATTTAATCAGGATCATTATAGGACCTACACACTCTTCATTTAATCAGGATCATTATAGGACCTACACACTCTTCATTTAATCAGGATCATTATAGGACCTACACACTCTTCATTTCATCAGTGGGTCTCAAAAGGACAGTGTTCGAAAAGGAAGGCTGCTAATAATGGATTTTAGAAATATTACAATAAAATCAAATAAAGTGACAAGATTGTGAAAAATACACACATTTCTTGTGTGTCCTACTAGATGAATTAATGCCATATAAACTGAGTACGAGGAAATGATAAGAGATTAAATTACTTTAAGAGTTATTTTGTGAGCCTTTAAATCAGAAGTCGTGTTGACCAAATGAGAGATAAGATAATCTTTTATTGTCCCACAACAGGGAAAGTTGCGAAGATATTCCATAATGTTGATCCTCCCCATCTCATCGAAAATTAACCAAGAGTAGTTCAATGATTTGTAGTGTGAAGATTCCTAAACTGTCCACTTAAGGAACAATTGCCTGCTGTTTTACATTAATAAGCCACAAGTATTTGAGTATACGATGTAGAAAAAAAAGCATAAAAAAATGATGATGAAACAAACCATGTATCGTTTTACATGTACGATATGTGCAACGTACTTTATATGGCTGTCAACACAATATAACTTCTTAAATTCTCCTGAAAGAATTGGTAATGGAACTGAATGGACTGGAATGGCTTTATTGGGATTGGCCAGCAGTACATTGAAATTCAAATGAAACTCTTCGAGCAGTGCTGATAAAGAAAAGCAGTTAAAAGGACTAAGAAAGAAAAGCACAAACAGAAAGATGTGGAAAATAAAAGTTATAGAAAGAGATGTTAAGTAAGAAAAGCATGTATGTAAAAAAAAGAAGAAAAGTTGACACGCCATTACAGTAATCCATACTTTCTTTATTTTAATTTCCATTAAATTTCTCTATTGTTGGTGTGTTAGCTCTTGGTTTATACAGATTTATCCTAAATGCATATATTAGGTATCTTTTGAAATATTGGGCTTTTCACTATAACTTCAAACTTAAAGAAGATGTAACCGTTGATGATCACCTGAGAGTCTGAGTTAAAAACACAGCAAAATATGTTATCAAATCACAAAACATGCAGAAATGTAAAAGTTGTAAGTAAACCTAAGTGCATGTTGTAATATGGTATCACCTTACTGATAAATCAGCAACAAATGCAGATTATGTTGTGTTGGTCAGTCTTGGAGTTGATTAGTAAAGTATTGTTCAGGTGTTGTCTCCACAAAGACAGCAGAGGACATGAATGATGTGGGTGTTTTTCAGCTGACGTGGGACGCTTTGTTTCAGATGAATGGAACGTGCTGGCTGCTAGCAGAGAGGAGCGAACCTGCTGTGGAGGAAAGCTAACCCACGAATGGCCTGCCAGTCTGTCGCTGCAGTCATGGACGAGCAGGCCCTGCTGGGGCTCAACCCCAACGCCGACGCCCGCTACAGGCAGAGGGTGCGACACACTGCCCTGCCCATCTGTGGCTCTCTCATCATCATCACTCGGTGTCTGTCAGGACAGAGTACTGTCGGTGTGATTGTGTCAGATTGAGCTTGATGATGCCCAACGTAAAGTTCTCATTCTGAAGGAATTTGTTTGTGTGCCTGATCCAGAGTTTTTAAACAGACCGTCCCAAACATGCCATATCGTAGAAAACACAAAATTCTTGTTTCGTTTTGGGGATTTTTCCCTAATATAGCAAAGAATAAAACACAAATATTTCTGTCTAAATGTACAAATATAAAGCAGATGAAAACACAGATGCATACATAAAGACGTACTCGTAACACGATCTTACTCCATTTAGATGTCGTACAACAAATGTAAGGCAAACGCAACAAATTTACATCATCATGACAATTGGTTAACAAAATCAATATTCATCTTATATGAATACAAATTCTCTAAACCTTCATGCTAAATTATTCAACTTCCATTAAAACAACTTCATCCATTGTTATCTACAGTGAACATCAACCCTGAGTTTTGATAATACAGTGAAAGTAAGATCTTTGAACCGATATGAAAAGAGAAAAAAAAAACATTGCTGGGGTGTTTTTGTTGTAAAAGTCATTTGACTTATTTTTTGGGGGAAAAACGGAGGGAAAAGTGAGGACAAACAGATTTGGACTCCACAGATCAAAAAGAGATAAAGGTGGACGCACGCCTCCCAAATTGTTTGTATGTTTTTTCCTGGTCAGCTGTCTGTTCATCCTTAACTGTCCCCTGGGCTACAAACACCACAGCAGCACCAAAGATTATGGCTGCGTGCTCCTCACATTAACTTGATGAATGTCAACAAGTGACATCACGTGCTGTTATTACCCCATACTATCTTCAGATGTCAGTCGCAAGAAGAAAACTAAGGATAATTGCTTTAAAGAAATCATACTTGAAGTGTCAGTGTGAACAGCTGTGCTGCCAGGTACATGACGATCGGTGTGTCTGAACCGTACGCCTGTTGTAGCGGATCAGGAGAGCAGGACGTAGACTACCTGCTGGATGTTTTTGACTCCAGAAATGTTGTTCACATGATTTAGTGTTTTGTCTCCTGTGAGTTTGAAGCCGCTCATTCTGTCTTTTCTGCCCATCTGTTGTTATTAGGCCATGGCATACTTTGAGCAGCTGAAGGAGTCTCAGGATGCATGGGAGGTTTGTGCAGAGGCCTTGGCTAAAGGCATTTATAAGTGAGTTTCAGGTCAACTATAGTCACATTTTATGAAAGTCGTGGGTTGGGACGGATGTGTTTCAACCTGAACATGTGTTTCATCTTTCAGCGACGATCATGTTAAGTTTTTCTGCTTCCAAGTGCTGGAGCACCAGATTAAGTTCAGGTAAGAATGGACAGCATGTTTCTTTGTGCTTGGTTTGACCCGAACGCCCCGTGTTCGCGCCCCGTGTGTTCATGATTTGTGTTTCTGTTTGTGTTGCAGACATGCTGGCCTGAGTTGCATCCAGCAGCAGCTCATCAGAGAGACGCTGATGAAGTGGCTGCAGTGTCAGGTAGTTGTGACATTCATCACATCTCTAAAAGCAGAGGTGTCATCGTTGTTGGTTGAATGCTTGATGTACAAAAAAAGCTCTAAATCCCCTTTTTCCAATTTCCTTATTTTGACACATTATTGACATGATGAAACAACACAGAAATTTAAAAAAAGAAAAGACGAAACAAATTATATAAAAACTTGGAGGATGAAATAGATGAGCACTGTACAATATATAGATGATTTGTGCTGTTCTGTTTCTTGCTTTCTCTCTCCATCTTCTGTCCCTTTTCTCTCTTTTACGCTTTGTTGCTCTCCCTTTGTTTGTTTCGGTCTCTTTCCGTTCTATCTCTCTCCCACCGGTAGCTTATTTATGATGTCATTACTGCAGTGATGGTGTGATGTTTGAAGTCTTCCCGTGTCTCTCTGAGACGTCTCATGTAGAAGTCTCCTCATGACATGTCCTCTTTGTTTGTTCCTCAGCTGATGAACACTCATCCTGAGAAGCCATTCATCAGGAACAAGGCGGCTCAGGTTTTCGCTTTGACCTTTGTCATGGAATACTTGACTCTTTGGCCCAAGTTCTTCTTTGACATCCTGTCCCTGGTGGGTCTGAACCCTCAAGGTGTGGACGTCTACCTGAGGATGCTCATGGCCATCGATGCCGAGGTGGTCGATCGAGACATCCTACACACACCTGAGGTAACACACACATACACAGACAGTTTAAAATTAGTGCTTTTGCCTTCCTTTTTTTGACACAAAGAGAATTGGGAGAATTTATTTGAGAGAAAGGAAAACTCAGATTTTGTTGAATTCACAGTGAATATTGTGAAAATTTTATGATGGTTCACAGAAAACCAAATTGTTAACTTTTACTCTTAGAGTGATAGATAAAATGCACTCTGTTTTTAATTGAATAAAAGTGATAAACTATTGATTCTTTCCCCTCCTTTGCTGGTTGTCCAACAGTAGATACACAGAAATCCTTCATATGCCATCATAAAATGTAAACATGTCTGGTGGATTCCTAAATGTAACTGAGCTATGATGGGGCTAACACCGTGTAAAATCCATTTTCCTTGGCTCATATTTTTCCTCATAATTTAGTTGACAATGTGTGTGCTGCGATCCCATAACATGAAGTATCTGAGCGATGTTGTATAAATAAATATACATGAAAGTAGATGGAACAAAAAACTGATTTGACAAGTTTGTTACCAGCATTTTAGCATAACACTTATACAGCGGGCTACAGAATAAACATAAATAAAGTCAGAATTTTGACTTAAATCTCAGAATTCTTAGAAAAAACAGTCAGTAAAAAAGAAGAGTTCCGTCTTTTTTTCAGAAGGCCTCAACAGTCTTCTTTCGTTATAGAGTGAAAAGAACGACTTGTCCTCTATTAAGATTCTTTTAAAAAATCTGAATCAAATTGTGATATACAATTCCAGTACTTGAAAGGTTTCTGTCACTTTGCGTCCGTGTGCCCGCACACTGTCTGTCCGTGTGTGTGTGTCTGTGTGTGTGTCTGTGTGTGTGTGTGTACAGGAGACCCGCAGAAACACATTAATCAAAGACACCATGCGGGAGCAGTGCATCCCCAGCCTGGTGGAGTCCTGGTTCCAGATCCTGCAGACGTACCAGCAGACACACCCTGAGCTCACCTGTCAGTGTCTGGAGGTGGTGGGAGCCTATGTATCCTGGATCGACCTCAACCTCATTGCCAATGACCGGTCAGCGACTCTGTCGATGAAGAAACAGGAAATAAATGACTATTGGACCTAAAGTTCCAGAGTGTCAATGGGCTTGTTTGTGTGTTTTCAGGTTTGTGAACTTGTTGCTGAGTCAGATGTCTGTTGAGGAGCTGAGGGAGGAGGCCTGTGACTGCCTGTTTGAAATAGTTAACAAAGGCATGGACCCCATGGATAAAACCAAGCTGGTGGAGTCCCTGTGCCAAGTGCTGCAGTCGGCTGGATTCTTCAACGTGAAGCAGGTATTAGTCCAAGTCCACACCTTTCAGCATTATTGGTCTACAAAAGACTGGAGGGCCGAGCAAGATTGAATTTCAGCAAGAGGAACACAGCAGCTGTACACATTTTCACGATTAAAACAATTGTTTGCGATTATCCATTGAGTCATGTTTAATCAAATTAATTTGACAGTCCTTGTCATGTGATCTCATCAAGGCGATCATTGTTGGAAAATATTTATCAAAATAGATTTTTCCACGGGGCCTCTTAAGGTATTTCTAGTTCTACTTTCTAATTCCTGCTTAAATTCATTTTTTTTTACATTGTTTTTTTTTAGAATCAATGACTGAGGCATTTGGTGAGAGCTCACTGTGTTTACATAGCTGTCTTTTGTATTTTAAATCATGTTGTATATGCTTCTTTTTAATATGTTGTAATTTTGTACGGCTGCTACTTTGGCCAGGTCTCGCTTGTAAAAGAGATTTTCAGTCAGTGGGACTTTCTGGTAAAATAAAGGTAAATTATTATGAAAATTCATGCCCTGATACGATGATGTGTGTCACGACAGGAAAGACTAGGATGGTCACATTTGGAGGATTGGTCACACTCAGCAGCAGCAAATAGAAGTAATTTGTAAGCTTCCAATCCCTTCTAATTTGTTGAGCTCTGTTTGGTTGGTAGGTCAGTGCAGATAAGAAGTCCATACAATTATAATAAACTCACACAGAGCTCACACTTCCTGCATGATTACATTTTAGATGGATGGATAGATGGATAGATAGATACTTGATAAATCCCAAAGGAAATTTCAATCATCCAGTAGTTAATAATGACAACAATAAAAAGATCATATATATATATATATATATATATATATAAAATGTCGTTCTTGTTTGTGTCACTTCCTCAGGAGGAGGATGTGGATTTCTTGGCCAAATTCTCGCGGCTGGTGAACGGGATGGGTCAGAGTCTGGTGCTGAGCTGGACCAAGCTGGCAAAAGCTGGAAACGCAAAGGACGCGGCAGAGACGATGCAGGCGGTGGAAGCCAAAGTTCCGCTGCTGCTGCAGCTGTTGGTGCACGAAGATGACGACATCTCTGCCAACATCGTGGGCTTCTGTTATGAATACCTGCATGTCCTCAAACAGGTAAGGTGCTGTCACGGGCACACAGCAGACCATTCCCCCTTAACAATGAAAATCCAAAACATTGTCCTAATTTTCTCTTATTTCTCAGCATTCTCAGCTGACGGAGCAGCAGAAAGCAAATGTGGAGGTGAGATTTGGTTGTTAATGTTACTGTCAGACGTGTTAATCTGTGTCAACGCTCAAATAAACGAATGGGTCCTTTTCCTCGTGTAGGCCATCATGCTCGCTGTGATGAAGAAACTCACCTACGACGACGAATACAACTTTGAAAATGAAGTGAGTCCGTTGTTTATTCGTGGCTGTCATTTGTGCTCATTGATGTTCAGAGAGGTTAAATGTTGCTCGTTGTTGTTGTCAGGGGGAGGATGAGGCCATGTTTGTGGAGTACAGGAAGCAGCTGAAGATGCTGCTGGACCGCCTGGCTCAGGTTTCCCCTGAGCTGCTGCTGGAGGCCGTACGCCGAGTCTTTACCAACACCATGCAGTAAGACGCGACGTTGACACCTCTTATTATAATCTTATTATCTTATCTTATTACAAAGTGGGGAATAACTGTGTCAGTGAGGCGCATGTCTCCGCCTCTCACGTCCATGGGTGGGGGTATCTGCTGGGAACAGACAGGAAGGTGGAGACGTGGATATTTATCTGTAGTTGTTTATGATTTAGGAACTGGCAGACGGCTTCGTTCATGGAGGTGGAGGTGGCCATCAGGTTGCTTTACATGCTGGGCGAGGCACTGCCCACGTCACATGGAGCTCATTTCTCTGGAGACACGGCGAAGGCCAGCGCTCTGCAGGACATGATGAGGACGGTCAGTCAGAGCAAACAAACGTAACGCATTGGCCCACTGACATGGACACATTCTGAGTTATTTGATGGCAAAGAATGGGAATTGGAGCTTACACTGATTCTTATCGATAGTCCAGATCTCCATATTACTCTCAATAATTTTGGGGTGACATGACTCTCACATCAGCTGTGCAGGGTGGCAGGTACAGTTACAGGTATGTAAACGGTATGCGCACCATGTCATCAGTTGCTAATTCATCTGACGGGAACATAAAGCCTTCTCTTCTGTCAGGTCTCCCTGCTGCCTGGTCTTCTCACAGCACTGCATTGTTTTGTGTCCTTCTACTTCCAGCTGGTCTCCTGTGGAGTCAGTGGTTACCAGCACTCCTCTGTGTCTCTGGAGTTCTTTGAAACCGTCGTTCGATATGACAAGTTCTTCATCGTGGAACCGCAGCACATTCCGAACGTTTTGGTGAGTCACCATTTCACTGACCTCCTTTCTGAGGGACTGATCTTCTTCCCTGAATGTCTTGTCAATCAAATACAGACGTTGGTGTTGTGTTTAGATGGCGTTGCTGGACCAAAGAGGACTGAGGCACAGCAGCCCAAAGGTCCGGAGTAGAGTGGCTTACCTCTTCTCTAGATTTGTCAAAACCCTGCAGTAAGTCCAAAGTTAACAGAGGGCCGGACAAAATAATGGAAACACTCCTGTAGTTCCGGTAGTTGGGTGTA
Source organism: Brotula barbata (assembly GCA_900303265.1). Classification (NCBI taxonomy): domain Eukaryota; kingdom Metazoa; phylum Chordata; class Actinopteri; order Ophidiiformes; family Ophidiidae; genus Brotula; species Brotula barbata. The sequence goes on along the minus strand of OMNV01010320.1, from coordinate 9,897 downwards.
TCTGACTGTTTGTGTATTCACAGTAAGCACATGACTGCCTTCATTGAGGACATCCTGAGCAGGATCCAGGACCTGCTGGAACTCGCTCCTCCTGTAAGTATTTGACCATCATTTATTTTTTAGATTACTTTTTGGTCGATGGGCACAGTAGAGGGACAGGAAGGACAAGGCAGACAGGATGACATGCAGTAAAGGGCACAGTTTGGAATCAAGCCTGCGCCACTGCAGTGTGTGCTACGTGGATCTCCCACACCTGTAAGTCACTCCTCCAATCGTCTTTGGTCTCTATAGGAAAATGGCTTTCCAGCGTTGTTGACGAGTGACGACCAGCTGTTCATGTTTGAGACGGCCGGTGTGTTGATTGTGAATGGGGAGAGCCCTGTGGAGAGGAAGCAGGCTCTGATGAGGAGCCTGCTGACCCCTCTGATGGAGGCCTTCACCCTCCTGCTGGCCAAACTGTCACAGGAGACGGAGGAAGAACGGCAGACGGTCCTTGCCGACTGCCTGAGCCACGCCGTGGGCTTTGCCAGGTAATCGCGGGTTTGTTCAAAGGTTCCGGGCTCCGTCCTGATGTTTTGTCGTGCTCACCAACATTCCCGCTGTCTTGCAGTCGGACCAGTAAGGCCTTCAGCAACAAGCAGACAGTGAAGCAGTGCGGCTGCACCGAAGTCTACAGAGACTGCCTGCAGACCTTCCTGCCTGCATTGAGCTGCCCCGTCCAGCGGGGGGTGCTGCGGAGCTCTGTGCGCTCCTTCCTGCACAGAATGATCATCTGCCTGGAGGAGGAGGTGCTGCCCTTCATCCCTGCAGCCTCCGAGCACATGTTGAAGGACTGTGAGGCCAAAGACCTGCAGGAGTTTATCCCACTCATCAGCCAGATCACCGCCAAGTTCAAGGTACTATGACAAGTACTACTGCAACAGTACTGCTGCAAAGTTTAAGGTACTGTAACAGCACTTGGAAAGTACTTTGACCAGGTGCAAGTTACTACACCAGTACAGCACAAGTACTATGGTCTGGTTGAAGGCACTATACAAGTAAACGTAAGCACTATAGTTAGGTTCAAGACATTACATACAGTAGGTACTACAGTTGGGTTCATAGTACTACATAGGTAGTATGTCCAACTTCAAAGTAGTACACCAGTATTACATAGGCAGCAGTTCAGGGTTTAACTAACTTCTCAGGTACGACAGCCAGATTCAGTGCAATTTACAGATACTACCACCAAGTTGAAGGTACCACATGTGTTGCAGAGGCACTTTGTCAATTTAAGGTTGTACCTCTGTGCTGAGGCCATATTCAGTGTAAGATTGATGAGAACTTGACAGAATGAATGAGAGAACAAACGGCCATGGTCTCCTCGTCCCCATGGCAGCGGCAGGTGTCTCCGTTCCTGCAGCAGGTCTTCATGCCGCTGGTCTTGGCCATCTTTGAGGTTCTGTCCCGGCCCGCTGAGGAGAACGACCAGACCGCCGCGCTGGAGAAACAGATGCTGAGGAGGAGCTACTTCACCTTCATCCAAACCATCGCCAGCAGTGGTATGAACGAGGTGATGGCCAATCAGGGTGAGTGGGCCTCGACAACACACCTCATAAAGGCAACATTTATACTCCTACAGACTGACAAAGACCTTGACCTCATCGCTCTGTGGTCTGCAGGAGCGGAGAACATCGAGCGAGTTGTGTTCACCATCATCCAGGGCGCTGTGGATTTCCCCGACCCAGTAGCTCAAAAAACCTGCTTCATCATCCTCTCCAGACTGGTGGAGCTTTGGGGTGAGGAGCAAATTCCTTTACAGCCACCAGTGCCTCAGTTTGAGCTGAGAAAGAAACCACTTCAATGGGTTCAGTCGAGCACGATTCACATGGAAGGAGCACCTTAAGATGGGTTTTTCTAGAACGTCGTAACATTTTGTAAAAATACTGGTGTGTGTGACCCATTTTTAGAATGTAAACCCCTTTTTTTTTATTGTCCCATCAAATAACCATGAAAATCTTTTTCACAAGAAAAACTAACATGATTTATTTTGCTCTTCTCTCACTGAGTTTTGTAAATTTTGTATCTTATGGTTCCTACACTTGTTGTCAACCTATTTTTGGCAGATATCTACAATGATTTGTAACATATGGGGCTGTTGGTAAACACTCGGTGTGCCAAATGTGGCCAAAATGGATTTACAAGATTCCTGAAAATAATGAACAAAGACGCAAAGTTTGCTTCTTAACAGTGCTTTTACGTGCAAATGTAATTATCAATGAAGATCAATGATCATACCTGAAGATTTTTTCCACTCTGATGAAGCTTTACCAACAGGAATGAGAAGTGGAAGTTCCAACATGGTAGGTCAGAGAATGGAAAATCCCAGATCAGAGGTTGGTGAGGACTGTAGGGGGAAGTAATATCAGTAATGGGTGACAGGAAGTAAGTGGGTGTGGATGGAACAGGAGCAACTCCATGGACAAACCTGACCAGGCCCCCTGAGGAACCCAAAAACAGGTGAAAGGTCGTTAACAGGTGGAAGTGAAGGAGTAGAAACCAGGCTGATCTTTGTTTTTCCTCCGACCCCCTCAGGAGGTAAAGACGGCATGGTGGGCTTCCCCGACTTCATCTACAAACACATCGTCCCGGCCTGCTTCCTGGCTCCTCTCAAACCGACCTTTGACCTCATGGACGCTCAGACAGTTCTGGTGAGTTTGTCGCTCACCGTGAAAACGCTTTCAACCAGGAGAGGTTCTGTAACGATCCCCTCTGTGTGTTCCAGACGCTGGCCGAGTGCACGCTGACGCTGAAGATGATTCATCTCAAACGGGTATGGATCCACCTCACAGATCAGATCAGATCAGCTCCACTTTAGTGATCCCCAGGGGGAAAGTCAGACATGACCACAACATGAGAGACAGATGGGAGGTTGAGTCTAAACGATCGAACAGATAACAGCTAGTAGGAGACTTAAAGATCGAGAGCCAGCGGATGGAAACAACATCCCCTTTGACCTCAGGCTCCACCCAACCAGCCATATTGAATCAGCACAGTGGCTTAGTGGTTAGCATTGTCGCCTCACAGCAAGAAGGTCGTGGTTTTGAGTCCCGGGGTTGACCTCCGCGCGTTTGCATGTTCTCACTGCGTCTTTGTGCGTTAGACTAATCACTCCTGTCATTGCCCTTGACCAAGGCAGCAGGCTAGGTTAGCATTTTAATTCTTCTTCTTTTGAAATGACAGCACAGAGGTTTTTGTTTCTGACTCAATGACCCTTGTGACCTCAGGGGCCGGAGTTCATCCAGTTCTTACAGCAGGAGTATCTTCCTTCACTTCAGGTGTCTCCAGAAATCACACAGGTCAGAGTTCACGTTCACGTCACGCTTACACACACTCGCATCTTATTTCATTTTATCATGAAAATCTGTCAGTCATCAAATATTTTATATTTCCTGTTTCAACCTCCGTACTCACTCACTCTTCATCTTTTTACAGCAGTATGAATTAAGAACGGTGACCCTTTGTGTTATCCTCATTAAAAGTCAACCTGTCAAGAATCAGACTGAAGTGTTGTTTAAGGAAGTTGAAGGTTAAATCGACATGAGGCCTGAAAATCAAAGACAGTGAAGACTAAATGTTGTTTTGTTGTTGTTGTTGTTGTTGTTGATCAGGAGCTGTGTCAGGTGCTTCAGCAGCCGGACGTCAAAGTCCTGAAGAACTACATCAAGGTATCGGCACACCGGATCCCCAGACCGTACTGGACTTCCGGACTCGAACTTTACCTTGTACTTAATCTGATGATGATGATGATGATGATGACGATGGTTCGTCTGTTTTCCTTTTCATTCAGGTGTTCTTTCAGCGCGCTCGGCTATAGCAAACAGCAGACGGACTGAAAGAGAAAAGACACTTCACAGGACGTGGGTTACCGTGCCACTTAAACAGAAGTCAACATAGGAGCTGCTTTTGCACTTAAACAGAAGAAGCATAACAAAGTCTAAGTCAAGGTGAGCGGGCGAGTCCACCGTCCAGCAACGGAGGACGACCAGACAGAGGAGGGCCTATGGTG
>OMNV01010307.1:12242-33274 GCA_900303265.1 Brotula barbata | reverse complement strand
GCCCTGGGCAGATTAGATTGACAAGGCAGCACATACAGGCTGAAATCTGATTGGACAAAAAATCTAACATCCACATACACAAAGTGGAAGCAGTGCAGCCAAGAGAAACGCTACGAAATGAAGAGAACAGACTGTTGGGAATAAATTAATACAATTTCATGGAACAAATATTATAATTTAGCTTGTAAATGTAGGTCAGTGCTTCTGATAGTGTTTAGGCCAGCAGAGAGGGCCTTGCTGGCCCTGACGGCCCACCACTGGTGTCCTCTCTCTCTCTGTCAGCACTTAGTGCAGCAGCTGTGCTCTCCGTTCAGACAGATGTGTTCCCTCATGGACCTTGGCGGTGTTACTCCATCTCCCACTATACACGCTCTACATCATATTTATGTACAGAACGCTCTCTGTCAATGTGACACAGAACATTTCTGGCTAAGCGCTAAAAAAAAAGCAACATTTCTGTATATTTTCGGTGCGGCCTCGTTGGATTTTTTTACTTGAACTCGGCGACACAGAACCTGTTTATTTTCTTTATATCAAAATGGAGACCGAGTCCATTCAGCAGTGACGGACTGACACAGTAATGGCAGCCATTACTCAGGGCTGTCACAGCAAACCTCACCTGACCGTCCCCCTCCCCCTCCACTAACTGACGGCCTTCATTTCTGGACCTCAGTGTGTCAGCGGACCAAATGAATGTATTTCCAGCGTTCAGACATAAAGAGGAGGGAGTGTGTGGAGCGTAGAGGAAGATAAAACGTTAGGATTTGTGAAGGGATGCGGTCGTTTCAACAAGTTTGGACAGAATGAAAATAAGGGAACGAAAGTACGAAGAACGTTTCAGCCAGCAGGGGCAGCAAGAGCAACACAGAAACTCCAACATGGTGGATTATGAGGAATTAAATGGAAGCCTATTCCCACCTGGCAAAACAAAAAAAAAGGGTCAAAATTTAAATTTATAAAATCAAGATGAATAAAGAACTCAAAATTTCACATTTGTAAAGTTATAATTAGGAGGTGAGAACTCCAAATTTTGACTTTTGACCAAATTTTGATTCAGAATTGTGTGGTAACCCTCGAAAGTTAGATTTTGGGAAGTCATAACTATGAGATAAAAACTGGAAATTTTGACTTTTTGACATAAAATCGGGAGACTTTGACTTTCTAAAGTAAGAAAACAGTAAATTCTGACTTTTTAAAGGTATAATTGACATTAAAACTGGACTGATTGAAAGTTAGTTGGAATTTTCAAGGGGTTTTTTTTCTCCTAATTTTGACTTTCCAGTCATAATTTTGAGTTTCTATGTCATGATTATGAGTTTCTAAGTCAATGATTTGACATTTGATTTTTTCTTTTAGGACTCCACAGAATTTTGACATACAGGGAAATAGGAAATAAAACTTATATATAAATATGTACACTGTATATATACAGTATAAATATGTATGGCCGCCTTTTCACTTTAACTTACAAGACTGAAATGAAATAAGTGAAATGATTCTGGTAAAAATGATTAATACACAGGAATAACAGACATTTCTCATCCGTGCAAACGAATTAAATCTTCAATGACCTTGCAAAAGTTTTAGAAATTGAAAAGGTGTTTTCCAGGCCCGTGTGTAAGTGATTAGAAAGTTATGAAATATCCCAAAAATCTAAGAAAAGTCTGGGTCTTTTTCCTAATAATGATCAGAGTGGAAAAACGATGAAGATGTTTTTACCGAGCTTCAATCTGCTGCTGTGTGACCCGATGGAAACGGTTGCTATGAGACGTCTTGTTATTCAGGATGATTGTGTGTGTGATTCTGGCAGTGTTTGCTGGATGAGAGCTACCTGGCAGGGACCCGCATGAGTCACTGTCACAACGCCAGGCAAACAATAACACGGCTAATCCGCCCAAAAAATACAAAATATGGACAAAAAACCCCAAACATCATCGCTTTTCTTACCGGTTTGGAATTTTAAAAGATCTGAAATAAGAAAGGAAATGGAGCAGATTGGAATTAAGGTTGTTGGATCCAAGGTGTAAACGCTGGCGGCTGCCATGTTTGTTTCTTGGGGAACGTAACACTGAATTTGATAGTCTGTTCAAACTCCACAAGATGTATTGATATTTATATATAAACACACACACACACACACACACACACAGATACCAAATATTATGGTGTAAATCCATGTTCATTTTTACTAAATACCATGCCTGATCTATCAGTGTTGATTATAATACCTATACCTTTATTTTGAAAAGAAATGTATTCTTTTATTTTGGAAGAAAAAAAATCCGACCCAAGATTTTATGTCAGATTTAGATAATTTCAGCCTTATAGATTTATGCTATGTGGATTCATTCCATGTAGTAGATATGTTCTCTATTGTGATATATTTTTATTACTTTATTTATATTATGAAACTGAGAGAGTTTTTATGTATTTGTATGTACATGTATGTTATAGAATGTGTTTTTACTGTGTTTGGGGGATGACAGGGTGCCAACACAGGAGGAAGTGTCCCATGTTGGTCCATCACCTGTAGAAATAAATGAATGACTTCCATGTCGTCATGGAAACAGCGCCGCCTGCAGTCCCTTCACAGACCGTCTCCGCTTTATCTCTCAAATCCAAATAGATGTGACATCATGCAGGTGGATTCACAGAATCGAGGCTGGATTCAGTCCCCCCCTCACTCTCTCTCTCCCACACACACACACAGAGACCAGCCAATCCCCTTATTTGCTTAGACACCCCATTAATCTCTCTCTCTCCCTCCCTTTCTCTCTCTCTCCTTCTCTCTCTGTGACACACATTATAATCCAGCCTCGGTGAGAGCGCACACACACACACTCACACACACACGGAGAGGCAGCAGGGTGATCGAGCCTCCACCGTGAACAGACAGCGGCTCCTCTCCTCTCGCCGCCATGTGCCGGTTAGCGGGAGTCAGAACCGTAGGGGAGGGAGAGGAGGAGGAGGCTCGGTAGGAAGGAAAGAAGGAAGGAAGGAAGGAAGGAAGGGAGGATAGGGCGAGGGGGAAGGAGAGGAGGAAGACGAAGGTCTAGTGCGTGTGAATTAAATGTCTGTCGCTCTCCGTGTGCATCATGCTGTACTTCCAGCTGGTGATCATGGCCGGGACCGTCATGCTGGCCTACTACTTCGAGTACACGGACACGTTCTCGGTCCACGTCCAGGGCTTCTTCTGCTACGACAGCGCCTACACCAAGCCCTACCTGGGCCCGGAGGACAGCAGCGCCGTCCCGCCCGTCCTGCTCTACGCCGTGGTGGCCGGGGTGCCCACGCTGCTGGTGAGTGCCTCGGAAGTCACGTGGTGCCCCGCTGTCCCATCACACCTGTCAGCTGATGAGTCCTACAGGTCCCTCCACCTGCGCGCCGACACAGGTGGAGGAACCCGGGACCCGTGTCTCTCTCATCCGCGGCCGCCCAGCTCGGTTTTACGCGCATGACGTCAGATTCAGCGTCATATTATATAGAATGTTTCCAGCGTGAAATCGTTTTCTCTGCATGCAGCTTTGCTTTTTGTGGTTTTTGATTGAAGTTTTAGCCGCTACAACGCTACATTGTGTCTGTTTTTATTGTAAAGTTTTCAATTCAAATCTAGAGAAAAGTACAAAGTTTCCAGATTTGGATTCATTCTGTATAAAATCCGATTCAATACTTGTAAAAGAAGAGAATTTTAGGATGATACAGTTTAACAAAATAAGGGTGACCGGAATTAACGTTACTTAAAATTTATCTCAAAATTGTACGATTTTTTTTTATGGCTGTGCAGTCAATTACCAGTTAATAAACCAGTGTTTAAGGTGTTAAAAATATTTGTAAAAAATTAACTGGACCATTTAATAACTGGCTACACCACGTAGAAAATTGATTAAACAAATATTTAAATTGTGATGAAAAAAAACATAATCCATGCTAGTAATTGCATTTTTAATTTCGCTTGCGGTTATGTATTCTAGATGTGTTGTATCTAATTGTAAAGAGATTTCCCAGAATGCATCCTGATATGTTCGGTATCATTGGACACACAAATATTTACATTTATGAAGATGGGGTTGTCGAATTTGTGATCATAATTTGATTCTAATAATCTATTAAGCGCTCTCCAAAAATGCCATGCCTCTTCAGCATCTCCTACTGACGTAATCTGGATTAAGAATAACATCTGAGCCCCCTAAATACCAAGGGATCCATCTTTAGTGAGGCTGTTGATTTTTGATCCTATGATCCCATATTCTGTGTGGACTGCTGGATCGCAACCAAAACCTCCCAGATGATGATGATGATGATGATAATGATGATAATGATGTTGAATTGATTTTGTGAAATTACAGCGACGCGATAGTTCACTCCTATTTGCTGACATGACGATTTCTCTCCATGACTAAGATGACCACGACGATGTCACTTATAATCTCTCACGCAGAGAAACCTTGATCTATAATCCATCCGTAGCCTCTGAATTATTCTTTTTATTCTTATTGACTCCTCTTTTATGGCCATTGATGCTCTTTGCTTTCATTTTCTTCAATGAGTTTTGGCAATTACAGCCTGGTTGATGGAAGAATGGACTCACAGTAGCACACACACGCACACACACTCAAAAAAACACTTTCTGGCTGTGTAGATGATTTGTTTGTATTTCAAACAGATACCCTGATATCTGCTGACACAACAATATAAAGTCAGGAGGTTAGGGTGGTCACCTAGTGAACGGAGGGTGGCTGGTTCCATCTCCTGCTCCTCCATGTTGAAGGAAGACCCAAAATGAAAAGAAATTAACGCATTATTCCATGCATCTGTTCTCCTGTAGTAATCATGATGCAGTCAGAACAGATCTGATGCAGGGTCTGCTGGAATTCATTTGGGTTGAAGACATTTTGACTGTCAGATCCCAGACCTGAATCAGACCTGGCACAGGAAAGGAGCCCACTGGGCCCACGTGTCCATGTGTTGTCCATCACAGATCGTATCCCATTGACCATGTCAGACATTCCAGGTCATAAACTGTCATTTCTTTCTTTCATTAAGTTCTACACAAAACCTTAGTGCATTTTTTTTACATTCACCAAGAATATTATCTATCTATCTATCTATCTATCTATTTGCTTGCTTGCAGGATAGAGTGATGGAACACGTTTTTTTTACTTGTTAGAGTTTTCTTTATTAATTGATAGAAATTAAATTTAAACAGTTCATTCCATTTGCTAGTACTCAGTTTTTTAAAGATAATTGGTTACAGCGAACTCCTGTTGTCCTCTTCACGGCGACAGGAAACGCCCACGTTATATTGCACATTTGAAGCGAAACAACAACTCTTATTCCATTTGGCAGCTTTCTTCTTCTGGTGGTTAAGTTCAGTGAGTTAATGAGTTAAAGAGTTATGTGCTTTGGGAATAACCAACCAGCACCATTCAAGCACCACTTTCACTCTCTTTCTTGTGACATCACGTCTTAAAGCTACAACGCACTATTCGATGTTCTGCGTCTGAAATAGCAATGTCATATTCACATCCACGCAGTCAGATTATGATGATTCATTCTGTTTAAATGTATTATTATTTGGGATTAGGAATTTAAATTTCTCCATTTTATCGCTCTTACATTAAGAATCAGACTCAAATGGACATTGATATATATAATCAATTAATAATCCAAATAATTAGTAGATGAAATTATTTTCAACTAAATAAATTGTTACAGCCCCAGAAGCAAAACACTAATCTCAATGATAATCATTAGATAATTTAGGTTAATTGTTGAAGAAATAGGGTTAAGTCATGCATATTTTATTACGACCTACGATGACCAATTTGTTGGAATCCTGGCAGACATGTTGATGGATCCATCAACGTAAAAAGACATCTATCTATCTATCTATCTATCTATCTATCTATCTATCTATCTATCTATCTATCTATCTATCTATCTATCGTCATCCATCCATCCATCCATCCATCCCACAAATGTGAAGCTAAGATGATGCTGATTCTTATTTTATATTTAATTTTTTATAGTTCAGGTGTGGGAAAGACCAGGATTCTGTTATTTATGATCCTTGTTATATAAAGTAAAAGTAGTATATACTGTAGTATCATCAGGGCGATACACAGCTGTACTTCATCGTTTGGTTGTTGTGATCAGTTTGACCCCTGCAGGGTGTCTCTGTAAACTTTGCATACTGGCCCTTTAAGGCCTCTCTCCTCCCACTGTAACCTGCAGGCCGGACACTTCCACAGACATTACAGCGTGGACCTCTGTGTCAAACACTCCCACATTACACACACACACACACACATCAATGCAGATAGCTGGACTCGCTCCAAACACGCTGGCACGTCTCGTGGTCGTACAGCAGCCATGTTACGTTTCCCAGATTTAGAAGCATAAGTTCCTCTTGTCTGCCGCGTGGGGATTTGTTCTCTGATGCCAGCCTCCATTACGTTTTGTGATGTAATTAAGTCTGGGATTTTCACATTCAAGCTGCCAGGGTTCACATGCTGCACACACACACGCCGCAGTGTGTGTGTGACAGACAGAAGGAATAGAAGAGGAAGATGAAGTCAGCAGATAGAGCTGAGAATGAAATGCAAGGAAATTTGGAATTCTGTTTTCCAGACCTTGAAATATGTTGGACTGTTTGGAAGTGATTGAATTTTTTGTGATTATTTTCGAAACTATGAATCCTGATGAGCAAATCTTGAACCAGACCCAGATTCTCTGAGATTATAACCTGCAAATTTGTGAGAACAAGTTGTCATTTACTTAGACACACACAGACACACACACACATCACAGAAAGCACCCAAATACCCAAAACACGCACCGTGCATTATTAAAGTGTGAATATGCGATCATAATAGTGTGTGTGAGAAGTTATACATGTGTATATGCACTCTTATATATACGCAAGAGATTACAGGTGTGTGTATACATGATCATACGTGAGAGATTATACTTGTGTATGCGCAATCTGTGAGCGCAGCCGTGCTTTCATTCATATGCTTTTAGAACTGTGTGTGTGTGAATGACATCATTTATTATCATGTTATTATACATATTTTTCCATCGTTATAATCTCAGATAATATTTTTATTTATTTTTTAATATTTTTGGATACGATGGTGATGCACTCCTCTTTCCACGACTTTCTGGCCTCAGGGACGTTTGTGTGTTTTGGGACGTTCCATTACTGGACGGAGGGGGGTGGATTTTATGGGTCATATACTTTTAAAATCCTGCTTACTTTCTGCTTGTCCAACATAACCGACCCTACATAGTTTTATCAAAACCAGACGCTGTCCCCCCTTCAGCCGTGGTTCGTTCTAATGGTATATTCCATCCTTTGAGGCCGTATCCGACACTCTACGTATCGGTTTCATTCACTTTTCTCTCCTCGTGAGCCCCATTTTGCGGTCCAGCGACTTTTTGGCATTTCCAAATTAGCCCACAGACAGGACAAGGCGCTGCTGTCACCTAATACGGGCAATGGAAGGAAATGGAATGCAGCCAATTTGTGTCCTCGCCTTCAGTCCATGATGACAGGTTATCGCTGTGATGGTTTCTCCTCCTAATACGCCACACAAATACAGTTGTTGGATGTCATCAGAACATCGTTTTACAGAGGCAGCGGTTTAATCGGGACGGGAAAAAGCGTCATGCGTGCATCCGGCTCCACGTGGCGCCTGTCACAGCTCCACAACGTTACATCCACCTGTGTAAAAATGGAATCCAGCGCCTCCGAAAAACAAAATTAAACATATTATGCGTCTGTTGTCATCGGAGCTCTGATCTCCCTGCGGGTGTCTTGTTTTATTCCCAGCATCCCTCCAGAGTTCCCCCGACCTCAGAAATGTGTTGTGCTCTCAGGATCCCACCCCCGTACGTGAGTGACACCTGTGATTGGCAGCGTGTAAATGAGAGCGTATTCTCCGGAGCTGCTCGTGTTCCTGCGTCCGGGGGGCCGTTGGGAGTTTCAGTGGCTGATGTGAAAACAGCTGACACGAGGCGGCGGCGTTTGGGAATCAAATCCGCTCGACTCGTTAGAAGTCACTTGTCAGCCGTCGCGCGTAGACGGGGGATGACTCGGCGGCGCTTTGAGCCACGTCAGCGGGCGGAGACAAAACGTGACGCTGATGTTTATCTGCGTTTTAGGCGAGTTGTGTTTGATGAGGACAGGAAGTCAGTGGATGTGATAGGAAACAGACGGGTTACAATCCAAAAACCTGATCTTAGAGGTGCACCCGGGGCAAAGAGGGTGTAAATACGCTCGTGTACCTTTCCCGTGGTGGCAGACAGGAAGAGGAGCACTCAAGACTTTTAGTGTGGAGGTCGCAAAGGTTCCTGGATGTGCTGGTCCCCACCGTGGGGACCGTGTTGTTTAATGATGGATCCACCTGAGAAGGGGGCTCTGAGGGAGAGGTTGTCTAAGGACGTGCTTTGTGTTTTGGTCCCTAGTTGGTTAAGATCGGGTGTCAGCTGAATAGTTTCCAAATATGGAGGCAGACAGGAAGAGATGCTGTGCTTGGCTGCTTGGGTATGATGTCATCGGCAGAACCTGGAGCTGGTCCAGGTGTTTGTTTGAATCTAGCACAAGTGAAATCCAGTTTGAAATATAGGGCGCCTGAGATTTGTGCTGAGGCGATGTTGCTTGATGTTTCCTGGAAGCGGGCGGAGTTGTCTCGCTCTGATGGCACTCGGAGCGTTTCTCCATCTTTACGGGAGGAGTGTTGATTGCCGGACGTTCCGCCGCGCAAATCTCACGGATGGCAAAATTGATGCAGATAATCTTCGACTGCAGGAGTTTTCCGAAAGGGAGGAGCAGGCGTACCATGAAATAAACAGCAGGGAGTACGGAATAGTTAACTTCACTCCGTAAAGACAATAAAAAAAAAAAAAAAAAAGCAAATGTCGATCGGTGCCGCGGCAGATTGGCCACCGGTTCTCAGGACGTTATTTTATTTTGAAAAATAAAAGTGTCGTAAAAGATGGATGTGCAGCTGAAGCCCGAGGCTGCAGCATCCAAAGGAGAATCCATTTAAAAACAACAACAACAACAACAGCTCATTATGATGGGTGGTGGTGCTCTCCTTCCCGGGTCCATTGATTCTCTGAATGTTGAACAAACTTCTTCAAGCTGCCTCCTCTTTTTTTTTTTTTTTTTGTGCTACTTTTCCACTAATCGGTCGTGAGATCTGTATTTTTCCACATTTTGGCATTATCACGACTTCCAAATTAGTAACAGTTTAGATGAAATAGATGGTTCTTTTTTGTCATTCATTTCCATAACCATATTTAACCAAAGTGGCTTTTTTTGTGATATTGAGTGATTTCACTATAATCAGTATATCTGTATCATATTTCATATATAACTTGGTCAATTAAATGAACCAAAGTTTTTATAACCCTTGACCTTTGTTTTAGCTGACAGTGATGCAATGATTTTCTGACATCTGGCTCCTACACAGATGTTCTACCACATCAGGGACAGTATTGTGATGTCATAGGTGCTCAGGTTTCTCACACATTTACTTTGTATTTGTACCTAAACGTAATGTAAATCTGTGTGTTTTGTAGTTTATAACATGTGGGGATTAATTCAGATTTCTGGTAGCTATGGCGTAACAACTTCCTGTTCAGGTCAGAGTTCGAAACATTTCAATCTTCATTCGACCCCGAACCTCCAGGGCGTCAAACCCTCGTCTGATAGCTCCAATTTGTGGAGGCTGGAGCCCATATCGCTGCTACATCCTCTGTGGAGGAAGATGGCTGCAGGGAATGTTGGGAATGTCGGCGTGAGATGAGTGGAATGACATCAGACTGTAATGGAGGTCTGTCTTACCTAAAGCACCAGACAGGAGAGAGCAGGTTGGCCTTTACCACCAGCAGGTGCGCTGTTGATACATAAAAGAACAACCACTCCACTGAAGAGTCTGACAGGGAGGTCAAACGGATTTACACTTCCTGTTCGGACTCTGTGACTTATTAAACTGACCTTTATCGTGGTCTCCTCGTGTCTGTATTGGTTTCCTCCAGGCACTCCGTATATACTCTGGCGTAAGTTGCCCATAGGTGTGAATGGGAGTGTGACAGAGTTGTCTCTCTGTGTCATCTTGGTGAAAGACTGGTGAGCTGTACAGGGTGAACTCTGAGTTTAACTCCTGGGGTAGGCTCCGCCCCCAACTTGACCCTGACATGGATAATAGCTGCAGATGATGGATGGATGGATGATGGATGGATGGATGATGATGAATGGATGATGGATGGATGAATGATGGATGGATGATTGAGGATGAATGGATGATTGATGATGAATGGATGATGAATGGATGATGGATGGATTGATGATGAATGGATGGATTGATGTTTATTTGTAATAATGGTTACTTTTGACTTTGGACTCACAGGAAGAGACAGATTGCCCCTCCCCTCCCCCCCATGCATAATATCACCCAGGTTCGAGCATCAAATCTGTGAATCTGTTCCTGTGTGTCCTAATTTACCATAAGATCGAATCAGGAGATGTAAATGTTGTGTCAGCTCGTGTTTAAATGTTGATTGTCTTCTGATTAAGATGATGAATCTGTTATATCAAACAGTGTGTACAACCACCATACTTCAATCAACACAAATAAACAAATTGACTCTCTAACAGACCTACATTCTGTGGTCGTAAATAGATTTAATGAGCCATGTAAATGCTGTAATTATGCATTTCCTCCGCGGTGAACCCTCCTCATACGCAGATATTCCAGATCATGGAGCCCTGTTGGTGCCTTCCATATATTTGTCTCACTCCAATCACGCTACAGACAAAACATCAGGCGTGTAAACACAGCGAGCGAGTCCACCTTCTCCATCCTGCCGTCTGAAGGACTGAAGCTAAAGTCGAGCGGACGCAGCGCAGATCTTGTACGATCGTAAAATCTGATTCATGAGAAATTAGGGACGATCTCTGCTCTATGGAGATGCCCCGGCCCTCCAATTTCAGCTGACTTTATTTATGTATGAACACAATATGCAGATCCTTCCTGTCTCCGCACGCCAACGTGATTAGCATTCCAGTCCGCGCGCGGCTTTAGGGGTTTTTGAGAGAGCGAGAGAGAGAGAGCTGGAAGCCCGGAGAGACCCGCCACTCTGACCTCTGCAGGATAATATTGCAGTCAAGAATTATGATACTCATTTATTCAGTGAAGGATGCAGCCATCGACATATGAATGATGATAAATAAAAAAGGAAAAGGGGAGATAGTTTCTCTTCTTGCAAGGAAAACTGCAGTCAGTAATGCATCAATTGGGTTTTGGAGGGTCCGACACAGCAACAACCGTCAGATTTCTCCACATAAACCCTGAAAAGTCGTGTCATTTTCCGCCTCCATTCACACTTTTCCTTCCTCCTCTGATGTTTCATTTTGGGAGCTCAGCTGTCGGAATCGTCTGCTCCCCTCCGTCTCCGAGCGTGAAGGTCTCCTCCGTCGTTGTCCAGGTGTCAGACGCAGGCTAGTTTTCACGTCAAAACGCCAAGCCCAATTAACTTGTAAATGGAGACGTATTGATCCGTGGCACTTTATTGTGAACACCTCAAGGAAAGGAGCGTGTGCAGGCCCGCACGCTGAACCGGGAAAGCCTCGCTCAAATATTGGTTCAGTGTCAACGTCTGTTTAGTTCCCACTGGCTGCGCTCAGCCTCGACCGGGCTGATGAAGATGGATGGTGGAGGAGGAGGAGGAGACAGAATGAAAGGGAAATAAATAGAGAGAAAGAGAGAGAGACGGCGTGTTTCCATCATTTTATGGGCATTTTGAAGTACCGCCTTGGAAAAATGGCAAAAATTCGAAGATAAACTTCTTCGATTGGGGAAAAATGTTGTTCTGCTCGCTTCGAGTGGATTTTAGAAATGTTGAAAAAGACAACAAGAAATTCCTCCCTCCGTTTACCTCAGAAATGTTCAAGGTGTTTCTGGTTCCCAACCTCTACTTCTTCTACTCAACTATTTATTCACCGAAGATGTTGCCAACTTTTGACAAAACTAGATTTTAGCCTAGTTTATTCGCTCCAGTAGCTGGAAATCCTCCGCATACTCCACGATTCTTTTTGCTGAAATTTTCCCAAAATTATTTTCAAAATTCGCATGACATTAGATAGAAACGCAGCTAGAGAGAGAGCAAGAATGCGAGAGAGAAAGACACATGGAGAGAGAGAGGGAGAGAATGATGAGAAATTGTGGTTGTCTGGCAAAAATGTTATGGCTTACACAACAAATTTACAATCAAATAATAAAATTTTGTTACTCTGAGCCAACATTCACCGATTTGGGCAAATTTCAATCTATGTGTATTTTCACGACGTTCAAAAATGAGCACCGACGTTGACGCTTGAGGAAGAGGCTCATGAGATCAGTGGCAAAGTGTGTGAGGCAAATTTACCTAAATTCTAAAATAATGTCCCAAAATTTGCTCCTTTGTATAGAATAAAGAAGTTTTAGCTCCTGTATGATGTCATAGAGCACTAGATAGCATGAAGGTGAACCGAAATTTCTATTTTTTACAAACAATTTAAAGATTTTAAGAGCATCTGTAACACATTTACATGTCATAGTCCAAATCTTCCTCCATCTTCCCTCGACATGAATCAGACGTTGAAGCATTTCACGGCGTGAGATCATCCTGGATCAGGTTATCATGAGCAGCAGCGTCAGTAGCTGGAGCTTAAAAGCAAGTCAGAGGCTGAAAACAATGAACGGCGGTTAATCCCCTGACCTGTTAAAGGTTGCCGCGGGCCGTGTAATGATCGGGATAATGACGGGATTTAAAGAGAAAAGCCCCTTCCACAGTCAAACACACTGTTTTTTTTGGTTTATGAGACATTTAAGCTGGTGTTTACACAGAGGTTTGTGCATGTGAGATGTGTGTAAAGCCTGGTAATCTGGGTCAAGTCAGATTGTATTTCAAGTTACAGAGGGGCTGCGTGATGAAAGTTTGACATAAGCTCGCATCAGCTTGCATTCAGCTTCGTTTAAAGAAATGCTTTTTGACTCGCCTTCACGCCGATCGCTATTTTATTTTTATTTTTCATTTGCCGTCGCATCAGACGATATTTCTTTGCCCGATTCAATCGCAAAATATCAAGCAAACTTCCTGATATAATGGCGCCAAGAAACAAAGCAAGTGCACAAATTCTCAACAATCGCGTGACTCAATAACATAAAATACCCCCATAATTTTTGTTGTTTCATTTTTGGATATGTCTATTTGCTGGAGGCCTCGATGCTTTGAGACACATTGGTAGCACTGGCAGTACAGTAACTTTTTTTTAGGCCTAGAAAATGCACACACACACACACACACTGAATCCGTCAGTATTTAATTGGCGGTGGGTTATTTGTATCTTCATACTCCCACCGATATCGTTCTCGTCTGTTTATAGCTTTCTGCTCTTCCTCCTCTGCTGACCATAAATGTAAAGATTTATTTTCTCCGGCTCGGTAGCTTGGCAACACGTCCATAAAAGTCTGACTGTTGGAGAAACAGACAGAAAACCCTGCTGGCCCCAGCTTCAGTGTACAGTACAGAACGCGATAGAAAATACACGTCTGTGTGTATAAAAACTGGATATGAAGGGTCATAGGGTTGCTTAATCTACAATAGGCCTAGAAACATTGAGAAATATAGCGGATAAAGTCATAAATAGTCATAATAAGTCACAGTCACTCTTCCACACTGTGTGCAATGAGTGCAGAATGAAGACTTGGTATTGCCAGATGATAATAAAAGGACAGATACAGAATATGTGAGACGGAGATGATGACAGATGAGACACAATGACTCACAACCATCGGCATCACACATTGTGTTACCGTGGTCACAGGCTGTGAACAAAACAGGATACGAGTCCACATATGGAGACGTCGGGTGAAAATGTGGATGGACCAGGATTAGATATGATGGCTTTAATCTGGATTGAGAAATGGAGTACCAGAGAGAGAGAGAGAGAGAGAGAGAGACACATGGTCTGAGCAAGGACCTGAATATGGTTCAATATAAATCTTAAAAATACAAAGAACCCCTTAAATGTGGTAAATCAATCCAAAGTCTGATTCCAAATTTAGCGAGACCTCCAGCTGCCCGTTCAGGATTAGGAGTCAGCCCGTACTGCGTGTCACCTGTTCCTCACGTTGGCAAACAACACCCCCGCTTTCCCTGCACTTCAGTTGGTGCTCGCTCTCTCACCTCTGAAAACACATTGCTGCCTTCGTGATGATGACGCTCCACGCAACGATCACATGATCTGATGGGGATTAATGAACACACACAGACCTGAGACAACATCAGGGGACCTGACCTGATGAGACTGGAGACGGTCTGGACCCGTGAAGACCTCTAATGTGAGCTCACGCCTCTCCAGGAATGTTTTGGCGAATGAGGGACCATTGTTGTGTCTTTAATGACCCTAAAAATGCCTCAAGGATTTCTGATGACCCCCGCGTTGAGTGGTTCGGGTTGATTCTGGTCCATCAGAATGCGTTTAGAGCCTCAGGTCAAACAGCTCCAGTGTGTTCAGATGATAGAATCGTTCTTTCTCCTGCAGCTTTATTAGCTGTACTCTCTCGCTCCATCACTTGAACGAGGAGGCCGGAGTGTATGCAGTGTGTAACCTAGATTCTGAGGGCCAGGGGCTCCACAGAGGCCCAGAGGCTCTTATTCACTCGGTGCTCAGACAGAGATGGAGGAAGAGATCAATGAGGAGCCTGAGGGGGAAGAGGAAGTAGGAGGACATTGTAAAAGAAGGATTTCCTCTGCACAGGCGGAGGAGACGGATGAAGATTTGGTTTGAAAGTATTGAGCTCCAAAATGCATCATTTTAATAAAGGTCTCAGCTGAGGATGAAGAGCTTTTTCATATCTGCATGGTTTGGACAGGGGGTCCACATGAGTACGAGAAGAAATCACATTCAAATGAAGACCAAAAGATATTACACAGAGGATGGAGTGGAGGATGAGAGGAGTCAGGTGACATCGTTCTGGGGGGGTCGGTGATGTCATGTCACCTTATCGGACAGTCGGTCGATACTGATTGGAGAGAGTAAAAAAAAAAGAAAAGAAAAGAAATGTCCTCTCTGTCTCCGTCCCACCTGTGTGTGATCTGTGAACTTGCTGCTTCTAGGTACGCAGCCAACTGGAAACATGCACACAGGGTAAGGTCAGGAGGTTGTTGGTGCAAATCCCAGGAGGCGGAGCTGTGAAATGAAAGGTTAATCCCTCGGAGCACGGACTATGAAATCATCCAAGTGTTTGAAGATGAACTCTGCCGAGGCTCGGCGCTCATCCCATCCGGGAGACGAGGGGCCCTAGGGTGCCGGTTCAGCCCTCAGACACGAACCTTCACGAAGATGTTAGAGAATAAGAGGAGGAATTCAAAAGGAACCATGTGACCAAGAGCACATCTGGGATATCTGAACCCAAATCTTTTAGGAAAACAATCTGTAGTTGAATTCTTGAAGGTTTGTGAGGATTTTTTTGTGCTTTGCGTGACTTCTTGTGTTCTTCTTTCCTAGTTTGTTCATGCTGTGTTTTAATATACTCCACGATAAAATAATCTTGAAGGTCGCCGTGTACTCATGAGAGCATTCAATGGATTACATATATATGTATGAATGAGAACAAAATGTGGATCGCCGTGTGGAGCGATTTCCTGTCCCACAGATTATCACTGGAGTCTCCTTTGTCCTCTTTGTCCACCAGATCGTCATCACAGAGACGGTGCTCTTTTTGGTCCAGTACACGTCCAAAGAGTTTGACCGATCGGAGAAGACGGTGGCCATCGGGGACTGCTGTTACCTCAACCCGCTGGTGCGCAGGACCTTTCGCTTTCTAGGTAGGTCAAAGACTTTGGAACTTTGGAACAGGTTAACTGCTGTGGCAAACAACATACGAAGACTGAAAGTGATATTTTTAACGCACTTCCCTTCATGAAAAGGTGAATTTGGTGCCTTGTCAATGACGAATCTATGAAGGCGTACTTAGGCCACTATAAGTAAGAAAATAAAATAAAAATACAGAGCCAAATTCTCTGAGATTAAGTCAAATTTTGAGAAAAAACTTGGAAAATAGTGTCATTAACACACACACACACCTCTGAAAACATGCACACTCAGATCGGGCTTACGCACATGTATAACCTCTCACGTACATATGATCATACATACACACATTTATAACCTCACATATATATGATCGCACATACACACATAACCTGTCACGTACATATGGTCGTGCATATACATTTTTATAACCTCACACATATATGATCGCACGTACACACATTTATAACCTCTCACGTACATATGGCCGTGCACATATACACATTTAGAACCTCTCATGTACATATGATCGTACATACACACATATATAAGCTGTCACGTACATATGATTGCCCATATACATATTTATAACCTCATGTACGTATGATCGCACATGTACACATTTATGACCTCCTACATCGTTATTATCGCGCATTTTTTCTTACAAATATATGACTATATAATTTTTTTTTTTCCGCCATTGTATGCGTCACACTCACACACACACGTGTTCCTGGTGCGCCCATACACAGTGTAAGTACAGGTGTCGTGCGTATGAGCCGTAGGAATCATTTAGCGGATACACCCATCCACCCTGACACACTGCAGCAGCGTTTGGCCTCTCGCTCCCAGAGAGTGGAGGAGATAAGACTGCAGAAGAGGATTATTACCTGGATCCCTGAGGGGGAATCCACTCCGCGTCCCAGCTTTAGCCTCACATTTACACACCCAGCTGCCATTCGGGCTGCTCGTTAATGTTAACAGCCAAAGTTCCTCTCATCCCCCGGAGACTCCTTCTAGTCGGTTATCTTGTCATGTACACTGGTGCGGTGTGTTAGTGAATAAGGCTGGTGTCAGGGTGTTAATTGATGTCAGTTTTAACACGGGCCTCGCAGTGATGATTTTGTTGGAATCATCTTTTCTTGACAACGCAGAGATAAAAGGATAAAAGGGTTCAGCTGCTGAGTTCAGCCGGTTTTCCTTCGGCTGTAACAGCACTCAGGGTTGGAGGGGAAGAAAAAAAAAACCCCGCTGAGCTCCGTGAGTCCTGAGACAAAGCATTTCTGATGGTTTCATCGTAGAATTTGAGTTTCTGTCAAATTAAGACATGTGAATAAAACATATATCGCATTTATCTCATGGTTTATTGAAATAGCTTATAACTCTAAAATCTACATTAAGAATGATCTAAAAACATAAATATATACTGTATTTGTGTAACTTTGTGTATCCATTTATTCTGATTTTAATGTGATTATGGTCGCTACATGTTTACAAGATGTTTTCAGAAAGCCTTTTTTGAATTATGAATATTATGATATGAATTATAAATTAGAAATATCTAATTTCGAATTAGTTTTTTTAACTTTAAATACTGGGTTTTTTTAGATTCCATATTTTATTCTGATAGAATTCCGAGAGCTTTATGAAAAATATCAAGGCTGCGCGGGGCTTCAGATACATCGTGCAGAATCGCATTTCGTGTCTCTTAAGCTTCTACTGAACGCGGAGTTGAGATTCTGGTGATGTGCAGGACAAACATGGTGGGTGGGGGGAGTGGGGGGCGGTCGCTGCGGTCACGCTGACACGCCCATGCGATGGGAAAGCGTGCTGCAGGAGACCTTAATGACCGCAAAGACAACAACAAAATAACATCACAACGGGGACATATGTGATATTACTGGGACTGGAAGGCCTTTTAGTTTTTTGTGTGTGTGTGTGTGTGTGTCTGTGTGTCAGATGAGATGTCGTGTGTCCCGTCTCCCATCTCCTAGAATGCTTTTGTCCGCGTATCCTGCAGCTCTCCTGTAGAAGCTGAAACCTTTCAGCATGACTACTCTCACATTATCTCTCTGCTTTTCTCTGACTCTCTTTGATAATGTCAGAGTGCACCCAGTGTGTGTGCGAATGTGTGTGAGAGCATCAGTGCGTGTTCTTGCACATGGTTATCGCTCAGCATCATGTGCCCACCCCTCCCATTCCTGTGCTGTGTGTGTGTGTGTGTGTGTGCATAATGACTCACAGGGCCGTGCTCTTTGTGAAAGATTAAATTTAGCACAGAGCCGTGTGTGTCTGCTCACATTAAATCTTTAAATTTCATACATTTGAATCATTTAAGATGTCTCTTTCTCCTGTGGCAAAGTTTATTCAAATAGAACCTTCTCAAAAATCTAAGATAACATTTAATAATCAAAATTGCGGGCTTTTAAACAGCGAAACTCTGTCAAAATGTAACATTTTTCCATTCAACCCAATTTTACTATGAAAAAATGTAGAATCAAATCAATTTATAAAAATTTAACATGTGACCCTTATGTATTTTAATGTTATTTGAATCAAATATATTGCTTCCAGTGACACAGCCACTGCAGACAAAGCTGCTGCTTTTACAGCAGAGCTGCAAGTGGAACGCAGCTGCATCTAATTAACACAGTGAAGGAGTAGAGCTCATAGAATTCAGTCCAGAGACCTGTCGGTTCATTGTGCAGGATCATAAAATGGAATATACTTATCTTGATCTGAAGTTTTCAACGAAGGAATAATAATATAATTCAAGCTGTGGGTGTCTATACCATCTTTAAAAGTTCCCAATGACATCATTCCAAAGAAGATGAGGACTGGTTAAAGCTCATTTGATGATGAGCAAGACAGACTGGCTGGAAATTCAGATTTGTCCATTTAGATGTATTTATTTCCACATGTTGTATGAATGTGGCTCAAAATAAACGAGAGAGCTTTTTTTCTTTTTTTGGAGTTCCACATGGTTCCATCCTGGGGCCTCTTCTATTAACATCTACAGCTAGAGATATTTTTGTACCTGGCAGGGTAAACATAGCACCAAGTGTTACTCAGTTGTCTGTGTTTGTATGTGTGTGTGTGTGTATGGTTTCTCATTGACGCTCACACATTTTTCAGTTCCTCCTGACAAACATAACAAACACCTCGTGTGTGAATGTGCGAGAGCCTGTTGTGCGAATCCATGAGAAATGTGAGCGCGACAAACATTTGCGGCGTTTGTCATTCCGCCAACATTTCTCATCTCCGCATAACGACTCTCTGGCTCTCCTCGCGGAAAACGTTGTTCTATAGATGCTTTGTCAGCAACTTAGTTGCACTTGGCAGCCGTTTGCCCGTTGATTTATTGGTTTGCTGATCTGGTTTGATCTGCAGCATTCAAGCTGTTGGTTGGGGTCCCAAAGATCCACCAGCTCAGTGTTTTATATTTATTTAAAAGACATAATAGCTGCCAACCACCTAATATACTGTACATGTGCAATACAAACAATTACCAATACATTCTGTAGCCTCATAAAGCGATCAGTGATGTGGCTGAGTCATTATTGGAGCTCATCATGGGACACCTAACAAGTAAACCTCGAGGTGATCAGTGTGTGTTATGATTGATGACACAGATCAGACTCCACCAAATGAACTTCACTCTTAAAGTGAAGAGACATCGCTGGTTCACTTTGTGCCTTAGTGCCCATGGGCCTTGAGTCTGCCTACCATCCACTGCAAAGACAGTACTCTGATACCAGGGGGTTTTGAACCTATGATGTCATAAGTGAGACTTGTAGATGTGATGGAGTTGGACACCATCTGTGTCTTTTTGTCAAGGACAGTCTGATGTCCTTTTAATGTCTCCCGTCTCAGCCCTGTACTTATTCTTCACAGAAGACAATGTGTAAAATCCACTCCAGCAGAGGGATAAATTCTATTTAGATGGGTTTGATTATTCTCAGACAAGAAATAAAAAAAATGAAACGGTGCAAATTAAAGCAATAAAATATTAAATGGCATCTGGCATTGAATTACTTTTCCGAAGTCGTCATCGCAGACCACCCGAAACACCTCTGTGCTCCGTCCACTGGAGGATCCAATCGGATGCTATTGGAAAGGAGCAGTCACCGTTTTTCAAATGGGAAAAATTCAATAACTTTCTCTTTTCCTCTCCGCGAGTTTCCGCTGAACAAACTGCTGCAGAAATCATCACTGAGATTTATTTGTCGTCCGCTGCGTCTGAGGGTCTCCAACTGTGTGTTTTAATATGAAGACATGATTTCCACTTTAACTCTCCCATAACTACTAAAAGTATGGTGTAATAACAGCGGCGGCACCGTCTTTTGTGAATGCTGCTAATTACAGTTTCTGGCTGAGCGCTCAAAGATTCCAAATTCAATCTTTCCCCAAAGGAACAACTCTGTCTAGTGGACACGTAGAGCTTAGTCACATCCTCCAAGTCTGTGCCCACGGTTTGGACTTCACTTCTCATTACTGGAGTGTCAGAGCGCGTGGGCGTGTTGGTGGGAGGGGGCAGGGGTTCGTTTGGGAAACTTTGAAATCGACTGTGGTGTGCATCTCGCCGCAGCGCTGGACGGGAACTGGCAGCGGATCAAAGAGTAGGTGCAGAGCTTCAATCCAGCCCGATCCCCAACCAGCCTGCAACACAGAAACAGCAAGACAGGAGACGGAAAGATGTAGCAAACAACCAACACATGTGGAGGGGGATGCACTTCAAAAGAAATACCCTCAAACAACAGAAGAACGCTGTGAATGCTCGGGCCTTTGAGTGCTTTTATACCCTTAAAACCTTGGGCCGAGAACTATTCTAAAAATAAAAAGCAGTGAAACAGAAACTATTGCTATGAACACAGAGACGATTTAGATTTTTGGGGCCCAATACTGATACACATATGAGGGAGTGAGCATTAATTAAGATATTGGAATATGTATATGTACAGTATATTTTTATATATACTGTATATATATATAGAGAGAGAGTACTGTTCCAAAGTCTTGGTCCCCCTATCCAACCTGGTGTTTGTTGTTCTTTTTCTGACAGTAAGTAGTGATGAAAGTCGGACAAATCCAGGTGTTATCAATGACATTAATTAGGGCTCCATTCCATTTAGGTTGAAGAGAGCCTGGTTAAAAGGGGGGCCCC
>OMNV01010300.1:0-11083 GCA_900303265.1 Brotula barbata | reverse complement strand
AAAAAAAAAAAAAAAAAAAAAAAAAAAAAAAACGCCTCCAAAAGGGAAAGGAGATGCAAAATTCATGTCAAATTTAACCTGCGCAGCGTGCGAAGGGTTAACAGAAGTCTGAGCTCAGGGGACAAACTGCAGGAAGGAATACTTTAACACACAAAACTTTATTTAGGACGAGCAAATACGCTTTAAAGGGCCTGGAGGCGATCGCACATGGAGACGTGTTTCCCTGCAGTCGGAGGCAGAGCTGACGGTCGAACGGGGCCGGGCTAAAAATAACGAAGACGGCCTGGAATCCTCCAGACCAGGAAGTCAGACTCCGCTCAGCCCCGGCCCGCTCTTTCGCGGTGACCTTTTTACAAATTTCAGATGCCCTTCTGGGAGTCTCCCGGGATCTCCATTGATTTCTTTAAAGACTGTGTAACGTCTTTAAGTGAGTGAATCAATCCTCTTTTAGTGGAATAGGTGATATTTGCTGACAACTGAGACTCGAGTCAAACTTGCTCCAAAGCCTGTGAAGCCAGAAACTATTTTTAGGGCCATCACTTCGAAGGATAGGAGACTTATCAAGCCGGCAAGGTGATATGGAGGTAAAAGGTAGAGAGACAAAGAGCTCCTCTCATCCTTTGGTACAATCAGCAGCACGTCTCGGGGGAGGTAAAGCTTACCTTTCCTCCGTTACCTCCTCAGTCATTCACGCTCAAAGGGAGGGAACTCGGTGGGGAGCGGAGCGCAGCAGCGAGCGATGAAGACGTCCTTAGCGACGGGAGCGAAGGGAACGAGGGAGAGCGCACCGCGAGGAGCCGAGTCGAGACTTCACAGCGGAAAGGAGACATCAGGGGACGCACGGCGTTCGATATCAGACGCGCTACCTCTCAGGATGAAGGCGCTAAAGCTACCCAAGAAAACAATAAAGGGCCGCATCATCAAAGACATCACAAGGTTATTCTAAAGTGAGCTTTAAAAGACTCGGGGAACGATTCCTGTGTCTTTCAGAAAAAAAACAAAAAAAACAACAAAAAAAACGCTGATTTGCTGAAAGTTGCTTGTCAAAAACATCGTCTCCGTGTAAGTAAACGTCAGAGACGGCGGTGCTTTTAAACGACCTTGATATGACCACGGAGAACGCACGCCTCGCACGGGTACAATCGGATTACAGCCACCGGTCCCTGGGTACACCAGGACCCCCGGTCCATCACGGGGGCCTCCACACAGGCAGACACAGTCCCATTCACCCCTACGGAGGATTTAGATGCTCCACAAGAGCAAAGCGCAGGGCCGCATAAAGAACATACATTCAAGTTATTACCTATAGGAAGATCTAGAAAGAATATACAGAAAGATATCGTTAATGAATTTTTACTGAAATCTGTTGGTTGTTACCACTGAGGACAAATTAAGATGAAATATGTGAAAAAACAGACAGAGACGATGGAATAAACCACGATAGGAACGAAAAGATCCCGCGGCCGTTTTTTTATCTTTATTTGAACTAATCTGAAACTTCTTTGTCTTTGGATTTGATTGAAGTGAGCTGACAGCTTGGACACGTGACAGAGTCCAGAAAAGAGCTTTCAACTCTTCTTCTTATTTTGGGGGCAGCCTGAAATAATTGGACACTCGTGAGTCCGGGACGTCAGCGCTGGACTCACGTGGACCACGATCGGTTCGGGGACATTTCTAAATCGTGAATCCTGGACGGTCACGCGGGGGGAAAGTGATATTCATTCGCCGCGGCGGCCGAACGCGCTTAGCGCAGCCTTCATTTGTGCTCTTTAACAAGTTTGCTCTGGTAGTGGAGACAGCAGGACGTCCTCTGGACACGTCTGCTACAAAACGGGAGGCCGAAGCCTGCGGGGACGTCGTTCTGTCATGGGTGCAGTTAGGAGAGGAAGGAAGAGATGAATTATTAAAGTCTCTGCTCAAACAAAGAGTCCGAATTCGGCTTTCGTTTCTCTAAAGTTTATCATCAAAATATCTGTGTGTGTGTTTGTGTGTGTGTGTGTGTGTGTAAAAAAACACACAGATGTTACACCGTCTTGTTATACAAACTAGAGCGCGTCGCTGCTGCAACATATTTTACATTCGTCTTTTCATACCAATACAGTCATCGGTTAGTTTATTTGACTAGATTTCTGTTTAGTCGTCATTTTTCCAAACTGTGTAGATTTGTTGACTTGTTGATTTGTTGACTTGTTGTGTCCAAACTCATTCAGCGAGTTGGAACATTTTGGACAAACTGTCCAACCGAACCACAAAATAGAGAGAAAATTCTCCCCATGAAGTCTTCGCTGAGAGGTAAATGTGTTTTTCAGACTATTCCTGTGACATTTTACCCAGAAAGCATTGTGTCTCTCACAGATTGCTATCCCACAGTAACGTCTTGGCGCCTTCTTACATCACTTCACCGCTGCTGCTGCCGCCGCCGCTGCTACCTTGAGGATTCACGGAGCGACGCCACGAGATGTGACAACTCGTCGCTATTGGACGGCTCGGGAACGAGAGCGGAGAGCGGCGTCGCTGAGACGATGTACGGTACGGTACGGTACACGCAGAGTACCGCGAGGAAAAATAGGACACAAAGAGACGGCGGCTGCTTTCACCCGGTAAACTCTGAGGAGGCTCGTCTTCATCAGCACCGCTGTTTAGTTTGGATTCAAGGATACCAGAAACATCAGGATGCATTCTGGGAATATCTGTACGACATCATCGGAATGATACGAGGTGATATTCAAATATGAATAAACGTAGAAATATAATAATGAATGAAAAAACATCTTAGTTACTCCAGTGGATGGAAGATTAAAAAGTATCAATGAGATTTTAACACCGTATATATTCTATATTATTATAACAGAGGACTGAAGTACCAAAGAGTCCAACGGTGTTTAAGGGGTTAATACCTACAGGTTGGACTTGATAAACTTTGTCCCTCCTGGACTCGTTCAGGGACAGAATATGAAGAGAGGATCTCAAGTTGTCATCATCTTTATTGTTGTTTGTTGGGCGAAAATGGGCTTCAAGGGGCCGCAGGGAGCTTCAGGCACCGACCGGCTGGTTATTATCTTAGGCAAACATTGGAAGAGGGACGGCTGAATGTCAAGTGGGCGCGGCTCTGGGCGCGCTGGACACGCTCTTCTGTAACGCGCACGTCTTTGAGTCAGACGCAGCACGGCCGACAGTACGACCGCGCCGCTCAGCTGAAGCTAATCGGCGACGAGATCTCGCAGTTTCTCCGCTGAAGGCGGTGAATTATAGGTGGTAAGTAAAGGCAACGCGCTGCTTTTAAGGTCAGGGGAAGAAAACGGACGTCAGACAACACGAGCGCTCAGAAAGAGCGTCTCCGATGTGCAGACGTCCCTAAGTGTTATCGAGAGGAGGAACCGAGGACGCCAATGGACTCTTTATCTCAATTATCACTCTGGGCTGTCACTCAAACACAGACATTTAAGAATTCATCACTTTGACGCCGGCATGTTCAACTGGTGCCATCAGACGCTTTTAGTCCACCAGTATGGACGGACGGACACACACACACATACACACACACACACACACATTCAGCTTCTGTCGCCATGGTGATTTACCTCTGACTTAGCTACTCATAAAAGTATCCTGAAGCCCCCGAAGGACCACGTGCAACAAACAAAACACTAAATTATTGAAAAAAAGCAGCAGCATTTTAAAGACGTGCAACAGAAGCTGTAACGAAGAAATGGAAGTGCTGAGTCGGGGGAACGGAAATAACTCTTCAAACGACAAAAAAAAAAAAGGTTTTCACCGGGGAAATGGATGAAGGGGTTAAAGCCTTTTCCTTTTCAGCTGCTCGGGTTTTGAGTTTTGCGATTCTGGGCGAAACATTAAAAAATGACAACGTGACAGGACAAAAACAGACGGAGCGGATTTAAAACGCAGAGATCAAAGTTTGAGAATCGAGATTTTCGTGGATTTGACGGCACAGGAGCTCCTGACCAGAGTGGGCGTGGCCTCATGCTGAATGCAAAGAAAACGGAGGTCATGACCTACAACATCCCCCAGGAACATCCGCCCCCAACAACAACAGAAGGCTCAGGGCTAAAGGAGGTCGACGACTTCAAACACCTGGACGCACGGGTCGGCTCCACAGAAAAGGACCTTGATGTGACGAAGGGACTTTTAACGGCACGACCGGTGTGTGGAAATCCAACCTCCCCCGACACATCAAGATCAGTTTCTTCAGAGTCCGTTTTCCTACATGGCTGTGAATGCTGGACATTAACGAAGGTCCTACAGAAGTCCTTGGACGGGGACTACACCAGAATGTTACGTGTGGTACTGAACATCAACCAGGATGAACACAGAACCCACCAACGTCTGTATGGGGCTCTACCCAAGGTATCAGGGGAGATAGCAGTAAGGAGGATGAGACTAGAGGGTCATTGTCATCGCCACCGAGAACACCAACACACGGGCATCGATGGAGAGGACGTCACGCACCTACGTACCTACGAGGACGTACTAAAGAAAGAGGGTGGTGTGGAAAGCACAAAGGAGCCGGCTGGATGTACGGAGAACCGGGAGGACTGGAGACCCCGACGGAAGGCTCGTCTGAGGACGCCGTAGAGAGAGACGGCAGAAGAAGCTGTAATTTAGTGCGGCTTGATAATGGGACGACGGTGCGGCGACCTTTTACATACGGCGAGGAACGCTGCAAAAGGCGAAGTCGTGCGCAATCATGCACAAAATGGAACAAAATAAGTGTTTATTCCCCCGCTGGTCTAAGGACCTCGTCACAAAACGAATCCCAACAACTCGCCGCCTTTTACTCCAACTCCTTTTTTTTGCACAGAATCAATGGAACAGATTGTGGAGCTGCGAGCGCTCGGCGGGACCTTAAGTGTGATGAACAGGAAGGTGACACAGAGGAAAAACGCCGGCGTAATGAGGAATCACATCAAGGACTCTCCAACAATCCCCCACGGTGACCCGGGCCGCGCTCAAACGCGAGGAGTCCCACAAAATTGGCACCTGCGAGAGCCCAGAACGAGGCCGGCGCGTCGGGGTCCGGCGGCGCTTCCCGCAGAAGAACGGAACACAAGAGGGATCGACCGCTCCAGAGCAATCCGTCAAAACGCGCCAGCCCCTCCCCTACCCGGGCCGGGCCGGGCCGGGCCGGGCCTACCTCGGCGAACCGCTGCGTCTGCAGGCATCGCCGTGTTTGGGCGCCACTCCTACGCCATTAATCCCACCCGTTTATAAGCAGCACCTAAATATACACGCCGCTTAATTAAAGTTGGGCATCCATTATTGAGGCGAATCCCAGTTTTATGGGATGAGGAGGTAATTAGTCCCACTACACCTTCACGCTCGTCTCTGTTTCTGGGGTTATAAATACTGAGGGAGGGGACGCTTTAAATTACAGCCTCACACTTTACCAAAAGGTTAGGACGGACGATTTATGGACTTACGTCCCACGGCGGCTCTCATAGCGGAAAATAACAGAAACCCCCACGTGTGGCGGTGCTGCGTTGTTTTTCCCGTACAGGTTCCGGTTCTTCAAGGTCACGCTCTGCTCTGAGGAGACAAATAATCTGTCCTTGTAATCTCCAGAACATAACACAGGAATCATTTTGGGTAATAACAAATAATGACCCAATATCTACCATTGGGAAAGAGATATTGATTTTTTCATCCACCAAAGCCTGAAATACGACCTTTGTGTCTGCGTCGGCGGGGGATTGATACGCCGCCGTTCGCCCCGGTGATAGATCTGTTTTAGGCGATTGGCAAAGTTTCCCCTTCCCGCCCGAATCCCAATAAAGTGGATCTGTTATATTTTAAAAACATCACACGTCAGCCGTGGATCAAATCAAATATTTATCTTTCTCTTTGTTACATCAGCCACAAAGGAGAATTAAAAAGACGAAACGTCACGGATGACGCGGCGAGGCTTTTTAAATCATTCAGGACTTCTCAAGGTCACGCGAGCCGATCCAGACTTGATTGCAGCCAAATTGTACGCAAATATTCGACCTCTCAGCGGGTTTGAAATCAGTCCGTTTGTTTCCAGGTAGTACGTCATAAACGGGGTTAAAGGTCAGGGGCGACTGGTTTTGTTGCTTTGTATCAAACCTTTTGAACCCCTTGGACACTTTAAAAGTGGGAGACAAACGTCTCAGTGGACTCAGACGGACTCAGACGGACTCCCTAACCATCACCTGATTGGCTGAATGGACGGACGAGCTCATTATGGAGACGTCGCAACTCTTCTACATTTCCACCGCTGAGGACGGAGCTGTGGGACACGTGGGGACGATTTAAGAAAACAACAACTTCACAAGGACAAGAATGAAACGAAAAGAATTAACGACAACTGGAACATTTCAAACAAATGGAGGACGGGAGGACAGAATGGCGTCTCCATCAGGACCAAAACCTCCTCCGCCGTCCACACGTCCATCTTTTCATCTCTTTTGTGACGTGTCGACTAAGAATAGTGGACTAATGAGCGGTTGTCGTGATTGGATCATAATTTCTACGTCTTAACAAAGATTCTGTCCGTGATTCATGTTCAGGTCTTTCATCTCGTCCCATAATTACACGGCTGACGCAGGTGAAGGGGTGAAAGATGACAGACGGTAAGAACGCGCCGGAACATTTTCACACCTTTCACCATCAGGATAAAAGCCCATTAACGCGTTTGTTGGTGTTTATGTTCGTTACTTACTGGTCAGAAATGACCTGGGAAATATAGAATTTTATCAGAAATTATTCACCATTTTTTAGCCGCTGAAAGTGAAAGTGAAAGTGAAGAATTCTTTCCGGATGTTGGATTTGAGCCGTTTATTGGTTCTGTGTCTGAACAGAAACTTAATCAGCAGCTCGTCCAAATACCATCATGATGATGATGAAGATGACGATGATGATGATCTTACGTGACAAACATCGTAAACACGGCGACTCTTTACCTGAAACGCCAGATTTATTCGTCTCTTTCTGTATTGATTCCGTTTCCTGGTAGATTCACGATCTGGATGTAAAATTAAAAAAAAGCGATGAATCATCCTCTATCATCACGACTTTGGAGCGTTTTCCGGGCGCCGTCGGCCTTCGGTCGTACATTAAGCGGACGTATGCTCGTGCAGAGGAGGATCAAAGGCAAAGACTTTTCAAACTTTTCCTTGACTGAAGGACAATGGCAGAGATACGGAGAGTTCAGGGTTTAGCCTTTTGAAACGGGATGATTGAATTTCTTGGCAGGGGATTCATTAAAATGATAATTCTTATTTATGAAGCCCTTTAAAAAATTAAAACACTCTCCGTGTACCGCTTGGTATTAATTAACTTTTTTTTTTTTTCTCCCCCTCTCATTTTCTTCCTCTCTTTCTCCTTCTTCTCTTCTTTTTTTTTTTTTTTTTCCCACTGAACTCGCCGCACTAATAGGTTATGAATAATTCTGTTTCGGTTTAGACGACAATTAGCCACGACGCCAGCGGCCGTTCTTCTTCCTCCGGCGTGGAGAGAGTGATTTAACACCCAGCTGAGTCGGGCCGCTGCGACCGTCCCGTGGCTACATCCGTCACTTCCACCGACGCCGCAGCCAGAAACGGATAAGCGGGAAAATCCCATAGATTACGCCGCTCGCGCCGACTCGGCGGAAGATTTCATCAAACGGAGACGTCCCGCGTGCGATTTGTCATCCCGTGGAAGGGAGCGGAACGTCGGCGCCGGAGTTCGAGCAAAAATCCAGAGGCGGCTCGGAGAGACGCCGGACCTACGAACGGATTAATGATGCCGCGCGGTCGCTCGCGCCGTAGAGGGCCGCGGAAAATATCCGGCGTTCCTAATTAGGCATCGGACCACATGGAGTACAGGATGTCTATGCTGCTGGAACGGATACATCAGAGGAAGGCCGAGCATCTGTCGTTAGCGGGACTTAAATACAATAATTACAGCACAGACTGAGCGAGAGGCTACGGGAGCACGAGCTCCGCCGGCGATTAGGAGAAATATTATGGATGCTCAGCGAGCGGAGCTAACGGGGACAATATGGTGTGAAATAAACGCAAGAACAATAAGATACATCCGCAGCAGATCCACAGCGGAGATAGACAGATCCCACCGGCTTAGCCCGACCCGACGCTAAGCCCTGAGCCCGACGTGCCTGTTAGAAATTCAGGCTAAATCCCCAAAATTGAATTTTCTGCTGGATCGCTGTGGAAACAGCGTGGAGCTGTCAATCATTCTCCGTCTCCACACAGATCACCACGGACCGTCACGGACTCCTCCTCGGCCCGACCGTCCACCACATCTGATGGAGCTGAGTTCATTAATCCACGATGTCATAGCAACGATCGACAGGGGGGGGCAGGGCCATCGTCTGTCGCAGGGGTGCTGGTTCGATCCCCTGCTCCTCCCGACACGTCCCCCGAGGAAGACCCCGAACCCCTAAAGCCGTGCATGGATACCTCTGCTGTCCGTACGTGAGACATCGAATTCTTTGACCTTTGAATCGTCCCTCGACCGGACAGCTGATTTCACCCAAAACCAAAATAAATAAATACAGAGTTCATAAGATTTATGGTTGGAGAGTTTCAGGCCACAACGTAGAGTGGCTACCCCACAGGGCCCCCATCGGGTAACAGAGGAACACACAGCCTTCACGAAGCACAGCGGGTGGTACTCACACATGACAGTAAGAAAAACGTTCCCCGACGCCAGGACCACCTTCTCCCTGGTCGCTCGGTCGTAGATGCCCACGTGGCATTCATAAGGCCCGTTGTCTGAGATCCGGACCTCTGGGAGCCTGAAAATAAAGAGCACAGTGAGTTCAAGCTGGAATACATGTTACTAGTTCCATTGGTGGCTTTGTTTGGAAAGGACCAAAGCTCTGTTCCACCTCTGCTCTCTCTCTCTCTCTCCTGCTGCATCACTGTTCTCATGGAGTGAAAACAACATTTATCCTAACTTAAGTTTCCGATTCGCCTCGACGTCCCATCTCTCTCTCTCTCTCTCTCTCTCTCCTGGGTTTGATCCAATATGGACGTTTGGTTACGTTCAGGCTTCGTAACCCCTCCCCCAACCACGCAGACTCCAACCGTACTCGACTTTGATCCGTTTTAGAGTCTTTTTCTCTCCTCTCCTGAACGTACATAGCCGTACTACCGATGCATTTTACAGTCATTATGAGTAAAAGTCTGTAAAAATGGGATCACTTTCCCGTGCCGGTACTTATCATGCATTATGCGCTCTAGCGTTTATTCGACTGCGTGCTCTCACTTGGTGCGACCGCGGTTATTAGCTGCCATATTTAAAGTGATGGATACCTCAGTTTGAAGTGGAAGTCCGCACAATACGTAATGAGACGTTAGGTCAGAGCTTCCACAGACTCACCTGAGAGAAAAATTGCTAAATTGCACAAATATACCTGCTGTACTTCGACCGTGGTACCAAATTTCACAGCACGCCCATTTATAACAGCCGTTCTCCTCCGGAGCGAGTCCGCGTGATTATTCAGCCAATTACAGCCGGTGATCGCCCTACGACCCCTGGTGAAAGATTATTCCCCGCTCGGCTAATATGTCAACAGTGATCATCAGAGTGGGACGCCGGCAGTCTGTGATTTACCCCCACAAAACAGGAACCACTGTCCTCTCTGCCCGGGCGTTTGGGACGAGGACTTTTACACTCTTTGTGTGTGTGTGTGTGTGTGTGACTCAACTGAAAACGTCTGTAAAATTTCAACTCAATGTCGACTTTTTTCTGCATCGTGGGAACTAGAACTGGATGATGCTCCTACAGATCACCGTGTGGTCGTTCCAAACTCTTGAAATGATTTGATTTGCTGCAAAAAGAGGCTAAAAACCAGATGAAACCACCGTCTGTTGAATCTGTTCAGGTCTCGGACCATGAAACAAACACCAAACACCTCATAGTAATTAGAATAACCTCATAATGGATGGGTGTTATAACCTCATAATGGATGGGTGTTATAACCTCATACTGGATGGGTGTTATAACCTCATAATGGATGGGTGTTATAACCTCATACTGGATGGGTGTTATAACCTCATAATGGATGGGTGTTATAACCTCATAATGGATGGGTGTTATAACCTCATAAT
Organism: Brotula barbata; assembly: GCA_900303265.1. Lineage (NCBI taxonomy): Eukaryota > Metazoa > Chordata > Actinopteri > Ophidiiformes > Ophidiidae > Brotula > Brotula barbata. The sequence goes on along the minus strand of OMNV01010300.1, from coordinate 986 downwards.
GGATGGGTGTTATAACCTCATACTGGATGGGTGTTATAACCTCATAATGGATGGGTGTTATAACATGTTGACATAAACATGTTGGAACCGTCCGATCTGAAGCTTTGGGTTCCGTTGTGTAAACCTGTGTTTGAGTGAAAGGTCAAAGTTCAGCCAGCACTCCTTACTGTTTTAAACTGTGTAAAAATAGAAAGAAATAGTATGAAATGTTCATGTATATATATATAATAAAAACAGAGGACTATAGAGTGACTTTTGGAGGCTTTCTAATGTGGGACACAAACACCAAATATCTGCTCCGATACACAAAAAAAAAAAAGAAAAAAGAAAAGTCGATCCACATTTAAAAAAATGTGTAAATTCACAGACATGAGAATTTTAGGGCAAAGGTCAACGACAACCCTGATGTTTATGTTGATGTGTGGTTTTTGTGTCACCGTGCTGATCGGGCAAAAGGTTTCATATTCAAGAGAGAACGTTACGTTTTATTGATCCCGGAGGAAAATTCGTCCTCTGCATTGAACCAAACGTCCTGACTTTGAGGAGCCTGGGGACAAACTCCACATCTACAGCCTTGTGCCTTGCTCAAGGGCAATGGCAGCAGCACTTAACCTAACACACGTGTTTCCAGAGCAACCGCTGGAAACCCAGGAGACGACGCGATCTCCTCGAGGGGAGGGGCAGAGGTTCAGCACGGGGTTCAAACCCAGGACTCGTCGGGCTTCAACGGACGAGAGACGAGGAACAGAGGAGTAAAAGGAGGATGAAAACCAAAGAGAACGACGTGTTCGAAAAAGGAGAGAGTGAACGAAGAGACGCCATAACCTGGAGATAAAAAGTCAGGATGTCTCCTCCAGCGCCTCCTCCAGGGATGAGCGTGAAACCAAGACAAAGCAGAAATGATGAGAATAGCACCGTGAGCCTCTGTGATGTGTGTGTGATTGTTTGTGTGTGTGTGTGTGTGTGTGTGTGTGTATGCGCTCAAT
>OMNV01010292.1:16099-41099 GCA_900303265.1 Brotula barbata | reverse complement strand
ACTGAAAAGCTCTTTGATAGGAAGCAACACCAAGCACATACATATATCTAATATTTTTTTGCTGACAAAGACGGGAGTGAATATGAACTATGCTGTGGGTCACTATGGGTCAATAAAACTAAAAATCAATCAACAAACAAATCATAATCAACATTCTGATAACGTGCCAAATTTCTGCCCTCTCCATCCTCTAATGATGAGGAATGCAAACCCTACCCATTGAGCATTTGTCCATAAAAAACAATTGGTCCATATTTGTGGACTATGGAGTTATTGCAGAGCGAAGATATTCAGTAAATCAGCTTTGTAAGCAGTTTCCCGTATTTTTAACATAGCGGCTCCAGTGACAGCAGGTATGGAATGATGAATGACTAACAGAAACTCAACTTGCTACAATTTGGGCTGTGATGTATTTGAGGGATGCTACAGGCTGTAGTATGACCACGTATTTATTATCAAAATGTTTGAAATGAAAAGAAGAGCCACAGGCTAAATTCTAGGCCGAAGGGCCCCAGAAGCAACTTCCTGGTGAATGGAAAAACAAACTGTTCAAGTGGGAAATATACAATACCATACAAATCTTGTACATTTTTGTATACTTGACTACATCACGTTATCGTGTGGTCGCTGCATAACGTCCACTATGATGGCACAGTCACTTTAGCTAGCACTACACACTCCATGTTTCAGATACTTTAATATTATTAATACGCAGTATGGTTGCTTATATCACTCAAATATTCCATGTCCAATCTTAAAAAAAATATTGTCACAGCTGTGCTTACATAATTTAATTAACTAATTAAATGAATTATTTATTTAACAAGCTAACAAGAAATGGTGAGCAAATGTAAGCTAACAAGCCTGTGAGCTTGGCTGCTAATTAGCAGGGCAGCTAATGTTAGAAGTGCTAAACTTTTACAAACTTAGGAGTCTTCTGACATCTAATGGTAGCACGATACCAGGATTTGGACTTTGATAGACATTTTTGCAGCCTTTGAACAATGGCTGCTTTAATTGTACCACTCGCTGCGATCGTAGATGTTTCTTTAGCTTGGAAGCTGCGGTGCTGTGATGTCAACAACCCTACAGACAGCAATAAATCGATAAAGACAATGAATTTCAGATCCCAATCCTAATCCTGAACCTGTCAGATTATATCCCCTGTCTGATATTACAGCCGACATCCCAGACACAAAGGTCAGTTGTGAGGTATGATTACATAATTCCGTCGATCATCCGTTATGCTTAGGATGTGCCATACCACATCAAGTATAAATTAGTAACAAGACCAAAAAGGAACGTTTTTAAAGATTTTAAATAGATTACACAGTCAGCATGAAGTACGACAATCTTCCTCTGAAATCACAACATATCTTCTGTGAAATGAATCATTTGAGCTGCAAGAGAAAACTCACGCAGTGCCAAAAGTTCTATGGTAATATCTTATGGAGATGAATGTGCTGAGTACATTGCAGCAATTTCTAGTGTTCGAGCTCAAAAGCTTATACTCATAAACATTTTTTATAAAGCTACGTTCCATCAGACTACATTTTGTCCCAGAAGCAAAACACAGCGCTTGGCTATGACTAACGGCTAACCAAAAAATACATCCACCAAAACAAACTACAGCAAAAACTCTTTTCCAAGTCTTAAGCAGCGCGAAGCGGAGGGCAGGGAGACCTCCGAGTTGCCCCGCGTCCCCCGAGGAAAGCAGCTGGCTGCTTGGCAGAGTATTAGGAGGGCGGGAACGGCAGCCAGCAGCAGGCGAAGTAAAGCTGAAGAGGAGAAGCAGTGGTGGACGGAGAAGAGTGGAAAATTGAACTGCAGATTTGTGTTGGTCCTACTGTGCATCGCCTACGCGTACAACGCCAAGCACCGACAGGAAACAGGAGAGGGAGACGCTGAAGCTCCTCGCACCTGTTGGTGTAGGGAGCGACCTGCAGGACAGATTCCTTTGTGATTGGATTAATATATACGTGTATTGTTCATTCAGGTTTGCACTTAAAAGCGTTAAGGATCATTTAATGATATAAAAAGGCAATTAATTTGGTTTTTTGATAGCGATAGATTCTGCTGGAACTCTGCTTGACTGATGCATGTCTTCATCTTGGCCCCTGCTCAGTGCTCTGAATCCACCGTGCAGCATCTGTCTGTGTGCAGTGAGCCAACATCAGGGGCTCCACACATGCAGCATCAGCAAAGGGCGTTTCAGCCATCGTGTGTTACAACAAATAAATGACGGTATATGGAATTAGATTTTCACCCTAAATTGAAGGGTTTTTTTCTATTACGCAAGAACACACGGGCCGTAAGAAAACAACACACCACCACACACAAGAGCTGGCACAAAGATCGAGATCGGTTTCAACTGTCTTGAGGAGAAACTGCACCGCCTGTAGTGAAGGCAGAAATATGGAACCGATGTCATACACACGCAGGACAAAGACACTGTCCAACAAAATCTACTACAAACCTGTTTTACTGTCTATACAGCTACAAATGTTTTCCATATACAGTTTCTCTGTTTTGATTAGACACAGATCATTAAGTCACTCATCCACCCGTCCCCTCAGATGCAGCCGTATCTTACTGTAAAGCATCTCATTTCTTTTAATTATTTCCAGTTCCTGCTGCGTGCCGTCCTCGGGCCTAACCACCTCGCCGTTTGACCGTCCTGCCCGGATTTCTCTGCTTCAGTTCTTCATTTTGTGTTGCAATAGCGAACAAAACCAATCCACTCTCTACCCCAACCAAAACAATGGTCGCTACTGGTCCAGCCTCAAAGGTTTGTGATCAATCGCTGATTGATCCCTGTGTCGAGCCGGGACCAAGAATGGCTGACTGCTATCATAGAACGACAAAAAGTTCATGTTTTTAGTGCCAAAAGTTTTGGCACTTTGATAAGAGAAGCGCCTTACGAATGCTCCTGAGAAATAAACACACTCCCGTAAGGATTTTTAGCTAAAACATAAAATATTTGTCATTGATTTGGGCTGAATCATTACTGAATCATATACTGGCATCAAGAGAGAAGAATAACAAACCACTGCTATTAACAAAAAACAATGATTTTCAAGAACAACTGGATTTATGCCTGTGTCTGCGTGAATGTGTGAATGTGTGTGTGTGTGTGTGTGTCACACTCCGCGCTTTTACCTCATAGTACATCAGGGTTCTTTATCTGTTATGTGTGTGTGTGTGTGTGTGTGTGTGTGTCATTTGTCTTATCTTGCCGTGGTTGTGTTGTCCATTATGCTGTTTTGTTCTGGCAGCAGATTAGGAGTGTCTAGCTCTCGGCTGTAACAATGGTGGGGCAGACGGGACGGGGTAATTTAGGCCTGTGTAGCTTGTAGTGTGTGTGTGTCTTTGTCATTTTGTACCATAACGTATAAATGTAGCTATAACTACAAACCAAGTTGTATTTTGTGATTTTTGAGTCAAAGTGCAACAGAGATAATGTAATTTTTCTTAATTGTTCCTTTATTACTCATCAAACATCTAAAATATACCATAAATCGCCCGTGACCATTCTTCCTCATGCTGTTCTCCTGAGCCCCTTACAGTTTCTTGGCCTGTGTTTTGCAGCCTACAACAAGTGCCTCTGATATTACACCTCGGGGAAATAAAAACTAAAAAAAATCATCCTATGCATACTTTCGTTCATTGTACGTGTACCATAGCGATACTGTTCTCATTACATCAACCGCGCATTCACACACGACCCACATACTCAGCTCGCAGCCGGCACTGCTGCATAAATGCAGAATGCAGAAAAGAGTCTCCTCTGTGATTTTTAAAATTCTCGTCCACTCGTGCTTCGCTCTCGGGACCCTCGACCGCCTGAACGTGCAGCATTAACGCTGTCACCTCTGTAAACGCTGCAACACGGGTGCCAAACCCATCAGCATGGAGCTAATGCTGCGACAGCGTGAAACGGGCTTCACATTATTAAGACTTTAAACCATACAAGCACAATGCAAGTCCTGTTTGTATACAGGAGCAATCTTCAGGCTTTCCAGAGACCAATTCAGTTCATACGGACGCACAAATGGCTCTTTGTTTTTGTTTTTTTAAATTTTACACCAAGATATGCTGCAATATGCAAATCGACACACTTGTCCTCTAAAAGCTGCCAAGAATAATACCACTGTTAGTGCTGCTGATTAAACCTGCAACAATACAATAATTTGGCCATGTTGTGGTTTAACGTTCAAGTTCATTTAATTTTGTAAATCTTCCCAAACAAGGACCCCAAGGACTTCCAGAGGCTTGTTCAGTCTCTCTAACTAATTACAGCAAATTTTACACCATCCACAGCAATGTCAGCGCTAGAAAACAGGAAAAGTCTACAAAGGTTGATTTAACAGACTCCGTCCTGAAGTGCCTGTGATGTATTTAACTTTATGATACCAGCGTTCACGTCGGTCCGTCACGATCGGTAAACTCTTAAATATAAAGTAGATTAAAGCGACTTGATGTGGTCGAATTTGATCAAATAATCATTTCAGGATTGTGTAGCCGTGCATGTGGGTTGTGTGTGTGTTTAGCTTACTCTGCTTGTATGCATGCATTAGGTCTGTATAATATGATTATAGTATCTGGCTGCACTCTGGGTCTTTCTAAACCACAGAGAAACAGACAGTCTAATCTTGTTGGTTGCTAGGAACTGGCCAAGCTGGGGAATGGATGCGGCAGACAATTTTCCGTCCCCATCAAATGGCTTACCACATTGAGCGGACTTGATCTAATATCAAGGAGGGAAATGTATGGTTAGTTGTGAAGGGGAATATGCATTTGGCTGGAAACAATCATATTAGGCTGTATGTTGTGGACACTGTAGGGCCGAGCGATCCGAGGCCAGAGGAGGTCAGGAGATGTGTGGAGATGAACGATGGCACTGAGCAATTTTCAAAGTGAACCGTTGAATGTGCTCCTTTTCATTTATTCATTACATATGTTCAGATGTAGTCGGGCATTTCCAGAAATATTTGTATGTAGGGTTTGACACATACATTGATGTGTGTAGCATTTGATGCTAAGACCAAAGTCTCTGCTGTAATTCAGAATTGGTGAACATAAGAATTCTACTGTGAAAACTGCAATTATGGAATCTGGTGAAGAGAAATATTAGAGAGCAGTATAGATTCTAAGTAGTATAAATCGGTCGTGTGAATCATAATTTCACAAGTAAATATTGTAATGTGGCACCGTCTGGTTTAACTGGGCCAATGATAAACAGTAATGTGGTTACGGATGAGATCTGTGCTTTGAATTTTAAACAGCAGTGAAGTTAAAAGTAAATATCACATTTTCACAATATCACAATTTTCAATTATAAAGTTCAAAATTCACAACATTGACCCATTCTCAGCGGATTTGGTCCGTGTTTTTTTTGTTAACGATTACCTACTTTCCTACCCATTGGATTCACACAACATTAAGATTACACATTTCTGGCCACCTGATGTGAATTTGAGTCCAATATTCTGTCCTTTTTTTCTCTCCAGAGTGACATTTAGCTCGCCAAATGCTTGACATTTAGTGTTAGATACTTGTTCCTGTGTTGCCGAGACATTTGGACCAAACTCATTGAATAGTTTGTTTATCTGATTGTTTTGCCAGGAGCAGCATCAAAGGTTGCACATCGGGGGTTTGTGTGAATTGTAGGGAGGCGGTCATAGTCTATTTTGTATAGTATGAAGTATATCTAGTATTTATGGGCAATAGACGCCAATAACGAACTCAAAATACCTCAAATCTCCAGTGAGCTGCACAGATTTAAGTGCTTTTCTTCCACACATCTTAAACGTCTTGGCTCTTCTAGGAAAATGTAAACAGTTTTCCTCCAGAATGTCTTTTATTTACTCTCAGACCATTGTCTTAAATGGGCTGGGATAGATAATGCAACGCTAGCATTAGAGAATGATTATTATCTATCTAGGACGTCTCAATAATCTGTTTTGCTGTACTGACACTCCATCAAAATGCGACATAGACAGATAGCTGATCAATCCCCTGAATTTCTGTCCCACAGTGCGACAAAATTCCAGAGTCCTCACCCGCATCGCATATAATGGATGAGGTGGCAGCTTGTCTCTGGAGAATTAAACCCAAAATGGTGACCGATCCAAACAGGCTCCAGGGGAACATCATTAAGGACCGTTGTCATCAGTTCATTGACGTTTTCATCAAGCTCTTCAAGTATCTGGACACATGCCTGTACCCACCCTGTGGATGATGTCATATACTGTATGTATGACACCTAGGCCTAAGAAATCAGACTCCAGTGCATTTAAGTACTACTCTGTTCGTGGATCCACATCCTCTGTGTGCAACTGTCTACATCCATTTCAGCTCCTTTGAAACCCAAAGATGGACAGATGATGCAGTGCTAACACAGCTTGACTCATCCCAAACTATCCAAAGCGCACAATGGATCCTTTGTACATTTTGCTTCAGCTTGTAACCCAATGAACAAATAGTTTTTATTGGATTTTTTGGTTTTAGTACTTACCTTATTCTATGGACTGGAAAATTCTTACAGACTTCAAAGATTCTGTCTGATTGACAGGATGTGAAGGGGCAGAGCAGGGCTGGTTTTCAGCCCTGGATCCTGATACAACGGTCAAGCTTTCAAATCAAAACAATCACATAGTTTCCACTGTATTCATTTTGACAAATATTACTGGCAAGTTTATTGTATTATTTTTAAAGGATCGTTTTTGTGAAGAGGATGGCACTGTGTATTAATTTATACTGATGTCTGAGGTGATGTGAGGCTGTATTCAACACAGTGCTAAATAAACTGAGATGTACTTAATATTTTCCAGACAAGCTTTCTGTACTTCCAGCAGACATCTCCGTACCATTCAACAAATGGGTTTTTCCAGTCTTTCTCACCTCAATAAAATCTCTCTCACGCTTCAGTCTATTAAGAATTTGGCTCCAAAGATATTTTACATTATATTTTGTTATTTTTGAATGAACAGTCCTGAATATTAATACTTTTTATGTCCCCCATACATATAAAAAAATGTGTCACCCGATTCCAAAATGATCCCAAAATCATCTATTGTTAATGAGTAAATGATCAGAAGTGGACTCACACTGTCTGTAATGTCCTTGCCAATAAATGCATGAAATTAAAATTAAATACTGTTAAAAAAGCAACTAGAAAATACACAATCCCTCCTTGTGGGATTATGAATTCTCCAATAAAAGAAATCTGTATCCTCAGGCAACACTTACAGACAAAACACAGAGCAGACACAGAGATGCAAATATAGATCATCACCCCGTGTCAGTCCAAGACTGAGGAGGCGGGAGCTTCTTTTAGGCGTCTGTATACAATAACAGTGGCTTTACAGATACTTTATAATAATTGATATTTCTCGTAGTCATAGAGACTCTGGTTATGAACTTTCCTACAGTAGTGAAGGATGCACCTCAAAGCTGCATAGTATTATTATTGTGCCCACAGTGTCTTATTGTTATTGGAACATCTCTGTTTTACTGTGGCTGGAAAACATGGCAAAAGCAAATATGTACATATACATCTAGAATCACTTCAGTGGATGTATATGGCATATTTACACACACATATATACCTTTTGCTGTTCTTTGTGTACTATTACCTCCTGACACACGTCTCTGGTGGCCGGCCGACCAGGATAAATCTTAGTAATCCTGTTGGCTACTCCGCCTATGAGGATATATTTTATCAACCATTACATTCTTATTACAGTTAAATTATGATATGGTCCGCTGTGTGTGCTGTTGGTCCGGTCTCCACTGAATCACATACAGTAGACGCACAGACATGCAACAAGCAGCCAAAAACCTCTAAAATATTTACAAGAAAACATCCTCCTCTGTGCAATTGGCCTCCTGAATGAAGCACTATAGATAGATTATTTATGATTTATCTATTTTATACCAGCACTATGTACTTAAATCGTCCTTTCATCTATTCATTGTCTACTATTTTTATCACCTGTGCTCTGATGTTTATCACGTCGGTTGCATCTCTACTGTCGCCCGTCTGTCACCGTGTCCCTGATGTGGCCTACAGACATATTTCCTCATATTGTATTGTTTTGTATTCTATTGTATTGTATTCCTCTCACCAATGACTAACAAAGCACCTGCCTCAAACTCCAAAAACCTCGTGTGCTCCTTGACTACACTGAGTACTTTGCTCCTTAGCAACACCTGCTGCATTAAGCTCTACTTTGTTAACAAGCCTGAACAACAAATTAGGACGCCATGATGATTTGCCATAATCAACAGCACGCATGAGACAACGATGTCACACACCGGCGAGGGTATTTACAGAGGAATCAGACGAGGACAAGCTTTCAAATTAAATACTGATACATTAACTGATACACTCATAAAAACTAATAATTATCAGTGATGTTTCTCTCTTGGATTTCTCGGCTGATATCATCCCGGAGTGCAGCTCGTGCCAAATTTGTGAAAGGGTCACACTTTAGCGAATGTAATCAAAATGAAGAACCGATTCCCGACAGATTTGTTTGTGTTGGGTAGTCCTGATCTATCGCCTCATAAAGTGGATACGGCTCGCCTACGTACGCGGTAAACAATATGAAGAAAACTCCGGCAAATTTTGAGCAAAACTATGATTCCGTTGCTACGATTCAACTCATCTGTGTGTTTTTTATTGGACCAAATACGTTCAGCGCTGGAAACAAGGTTGGTGAGTTCACAGAGGCAGACCTCATAAAGCAGAGACTCTCAAACGGAGGAATGCACACGCCACATCGAGCGTGCAGCGCGAGCCACGACGGACAAACAAACGTTGGCATGACGGCTGCGTCCAGACTCCAGCAGCGGTCTGACGGACGGTTTGTAGATGTGCAGAGCTGATAGGATTTGGTCACAGTGGGAATTAGAAGAGGGTCGTTCATTTCTCTCGATGCAGCAGTAAAATTGCCTACAGATCAATAACCTGCTGTCAGACATGACTTGACTGATCTCGCTTTTATCCCTGGATTGAATACCAAAACCTCTCATGATACACTCAGCTGGCCTGAGGATACCTCGCCTCAGCGGCAGAGAGGAATTTAGAGAGGGTGATAAACCACCTGTCGTTGTACACTGCGTATGTATGTGTGTATGTGCTACCCTGGGGTCTTGACTCTGTGTGTCAGTGTATCTTATGCTACAGACCGATCCCCATCAGCTCTGATTGGGTCATGTGTTACAATAAACTGCATAAAATTTGTTATTTGAAGTGAGATTGAGAATTTGAGATTTAAAAAAAAAGGACAGATTGACATTCTTTGCAAGTTGGAATGAAAATGTGATGGTTGATCGGTGGCACCGCGTGATGCAGCCTGTGTTGGTGCTCTCACTCGGTCCGGCTCTGGTGGGTCTGCTGCACTTTGGTTTGGGCCTAATTTGCCTTGTGTCTATTTTGGGTCGTTTCCTCTGCTCCCAGTCTGTTTCATATCAGGTCCAGATTTCCGATCGTGGCCAACGTAGACCTTTTAAAACGAGTCGCGTTGGAACGTAACAGAATATTACTGCAAATTAAGAGAACGAGACAATGTCTGTTCATGCAGCCAGCAGAAATTTAAGTTCATGTGCGTAGGGGCCAAAACTGGTCAGCAGAGAATATTTTAACTATTTCTCATATCTTGGCATCTTTTGACTTGACTTTACAGTGATATTGTGAACAGCGGGGGACCATTTGGCCCTTTAATGAGCACTCATTAGTGCTGGACCAAGAGAAGGCTCAGCTCCACCAAAATATGATCATTTGATTTTAATGGCAGTTTTGGGAGTAACTTCTCTTTATTTTACTCTTATGTCTTGTAAGATAACTTCGGTCATGTTTGAGCTGTCTTGTTCAACAGATTCGTGTGGCATGAATGAAGTCTCGTCTTGTCTTATCTTGTCTTAAAACGGTCTGGGGGTCAAAGCCGACTAAACTGAACTAAACGATCAAAGATGGCCGAGACTTGACGGGCTCACAGTGATGATCAGTTTTGATGAGGAGAAATTTGCCACATAAAATCGACCTGATATATATATATAATGTCAGTTATAACGTCTGCTTATATATTCTACCACCGCTGCGATGCTACGAGCGTTACAGATTTGGTTATGCAGCAGCTGTCTGCAGGGGTAAACAAAGATGTGGTAGACGTGACATCCGACTCTAATCCATAATCTAGTCCAATAAACTAATTTGCCAGCCGTCAATAAATAACGACAAACTCCATCGGGAATATTCATGAGAAAAAAAATCACATGCAAGAGAGCATATTTTAAAAGTTGACATTAGTCATGTGAGATTCCCCAGTTTCTACTAATATTTTGCTATTTTCCTGAAGCACCTTGCCTCATTTTGTATCATTTTCATCCCATATACCAACACCAACTGTTCTGTTGATCATAAATATTGTATGTCCCCCTCTGTATGTCAGTCTCTCTTGTCCTCTGACTTGGAGCAGTGTGGGCTGGCCAGACACGCCTGATGAAATCCCATTCATGTGTCTTTCCAACCCACAGTCACTGAATTGCGTTAAGGCTGGACTATATTGTGTTGGAATGACCAATACAACATATTTCACAGAGTGATAAGCAGCCGCTGAAGTTTTATCTGATTGTATGTTATTCCTGAAGGCCCCGGTAACGGAGGCGAGGACATCCGCAGCGGCCGCAGTAGCAGGGAGATTCATTTTTCATTTTCTGTCTGGAACAGACCCTGATTTTCAAGGAGAAATGGGGAAATATAGCATATACCGTGTTTGTTTTTGGATACATACATCCACTGGATTCACTGGCAACATAGAGCAACAGTGGGTGACGAGCAGGCGACACATCCGCTGGCACGTCGAAGCACCAAGTTGGAGACGTTACCGACTCGCATACGTTTTTAACACGTACGGCGTCTTATTTACTGAGGGTTTGCATGTGTAAACTAACTGTGTAAACTCTAAATACATGTACAAGCTGGATTTCACATGCAAATAAACATGCAAGCTGGTCGACTAATGGTGCGCACTGAGGATTGCGTGTTTCAAACGTGCAAGATAAGACAGCTTGTCCATTTTAGCACATTCGCCTTTATGAATATGCAATACGGGGTGTTTCTACCCTAGAAATTGGTACTGTGGAGAGGAGAAGACGGCTGGCTTTAAGGTGGGTACATTTCTTAATACATCCTTTGTTAAATTAAAGAAAACAAGAGCATGTGTCATATGGGTTCATATTTTCCAACACATACCCCCGACACCCCTTCCTCCTGACTCCCTCCTGTACTTAACCCGACGACTCCCGTAGAGAATAGCTGTGGCCCATATTCGCATGAGACATACTGTATTGTGGAGCGCAGCTTTGGTGTACTGAATAAGCTGGTTCCATTGTTTGGACTGCACTGGAGGAGCGTCGCTGTACAGCCCAGAAAACGTGGCCCAGATTATAGTTGTCTGCTGCATGTTGCACAACATTGCCAAACGAGTGCCAAAAAGGTGAGAGCATGATGTCACGGAAATGGAGCAGGATGACCGCGGTGCTGTGGGATTGCCGAAAAACACCACAAATAAACATAAGGTAGAATCAGATTCTACGGAGGGCTGCGTATTTGTTCGCTCTGACTCGTGAGATCATTTCCGATAAATTGCAAAGCGTTGTGAAGTTGAGAAAAAAAAATTAAAACAAGATTTATCGAAAAAAGATGAACCAACTCCAAAATTTCAAAAAATATTTTTACCCAACAAAACACTCAGACTCGATCCTTTCCATTGGTGTTTATAACCACAGTTACACATACATTCATTGTAGCCTATATAATGGCAGCCATTACGTTATGGTAAATAAATTACATCTTTTGAGGGAAAAAGTGTGTGTTTGTCTTATTGGCCACATACCGAGTCATACCCTGGTATTCCAATCACCTCATCATCACAGAAACAGAAATTTTCGTTTTTGTGCTTGCTTTTGAGCTTTTGTTATCTATCCAAACTCTCCGTGGTGGAAATCGTAAAAAAAAACACAAAAAACAAAACCCTCATTTAAACACAGCCAGCCCCATCGTCATTTACCCAAACATATAGACCCAAAAAACACACACCAACCAAAGGATTACTTAGGATCCCAGTAATCCGATCAATAATGGGTTCCTGCTCAGAATTACTTACACTGTGTGGTATTTGTCTGTTCCCAAAAATGTTTTCCCTTTGCAGTTCTGGGCTGATTTTTTTCCCCTCATCCTCCTGCATATCAGAGCTCCAAAAATCAGCTCCTGTGTACTCCCTCCATCAGCGAGCGCCGTGATGCAACCTCGGTCACATTGGCAAGCATTTTGGAGAGAAATGTGATGGGCAAATGAGGCGCAGCTCATCGTGGCATCGTGACTGCTGTGACATGGTTTTCACACTTGCTAAACGAAAGCAAGAGCGAATCGCTTTGGTCTTTAAGAGTTTGCACCGGAAACGAAGAGGGTTGCACAAGTTGCACATCTGGCTGGCACCGGTACAGATGTGACAGTTCAGGGTTCAGGTTGTCATATGTTCTCTGTATAGAAAAAGTATTGCTATGGTAGATACAATGCGCAGAAGATCTCACATTTTAGTAGTACTACACACAAAACACAAATATTTGGTTTTCATTCATTCTTCCTTTCTTGTTAAAAGTATTCTTTTGATGTTGTCATATTTTCAGCTTTGTTACGGTAAAATAATAATTTGATACTGAGTTGCCAATGAGCTGTCAGTGGTTTGTATATGTATTTTAGTTTCCATATTATTTCTTTAACTCATCAAGCTGACCAGCTGTGTTTGATTATTGACGATTAGCAAATTACTGTAAAGTACAGTACACACCAAATAATACTACCCTGATAAGTTGAATTCATTCTTTTTTTTTTTTTGGTGCTGTCGTCAATGGTCTCCCTATGTCCAGCCCATAATGCTTTTCGTGTCCCGGTGGGCAACATCTGCAGCATCACTTACCTTAAACTAACAAGACTCGTCACTCAGGATTTATTGATCGCATGATGGAAATGATGTGAACATGGGGTCAAGGTCAAGAATATTATGCTTTGAATGGGTTCCGACTCATAAAACAAGACAGACATACGAGGCTTTAGAAAAATAATGGGACATAATTGTCATGTATGATGAAGCAAGTTGACCAAGCACAACCACGGCAGTCTGTCAGTGGTCAAATGGTTAGAAAAACCTCATCAGGAGGGATGGGGTTGTCTGTCAAGGCTGCCGTTATGAAATATGAAATTGGCACTTCAGGGTGGCCCTTGTGTTGAAAAAGCAATAGCCCTCCTCAGGTGTTATCTCAGGCAAAATTAAAGTCTAAAAGTGTCCTTGAGGCTGATTATTCGATTGGTCCTTGACCATCTTCGCTTTGGCTTCACCTTTGGAAATGTCGGCTCATTGGGCAGCTTCCTCTGAGCGTCAAGAAAGATGGAGGGGGTCCCGCTTAACACAAATCTGAACATGACAGAGACGGAAACTCAGCCTGGAGACCAGCAGCGGGGAGGTTACGCTCATTCCTTCGTGCTGTTACTGCACTCTGGTAATGTCCTACATGTACTATAAAATTAAACATTTAAACAAAACACAATGCACATCACACGATTACAGCGTGACATCGTTCGGTCGGTCGTGACTAATTCACGCCTAAATCCATGTCGATCTTATGGGAATTTTACGCTCTGAACAAGGTCAGCTGACTGCAGATTGACGCCTTTGTTATTTTCCTTTCGCGATATTTTCCATTCATCCGCGGGTCGGGTATCGTTGTCAGCGCTAAATAGGCATTTCTCAAACTTATGCCAAGATTTAAATGTCACTCCTTGCATCACTTATTGGTGGAACGTCTGCATGTGTACCGCTGTTATTGTTATGATATTTAATCTATGAACCCTTAACCTCAACCAAATGAGTCATCTGTGTCACTTACTTTGACTGGAAAATCAAACAAGAGCGAGCAGGGCTAAGCATCTCCTCTCTCTCTCTCTCTCCTTTGTTTGTTGCTTTTGTATAGAACGTAACAATGATCCTCTCAGTGATCATCGATTGCTCCTTAACTCTCCTTTTCTTCAAATAGGATGATTTAAATCCATTTATGAATGCTCGCTCAATCTTAAAGGGGAAACTTGGCCCCCCCGTCCTCCGACTCTTACAGTATTCCCTGCAGCAACACTGTTCCCTTTGACCTTTCATCGGGCACGCCACTCCCACAGACAACCGCTTCATCTATTCAGGAAATTTGAAACACGGAGGAAGGAAAGACGCCAAATATATGAGCTGATGCCTTCGAGCATCCCAATCAAATGTATGTGCATCCGTGATGTGTTTACGTCCACGTGGAAACGGCGGAGATAATGCAATAAGTGTAATAAATAAATAAATAAATACAATAAAGCGAATGTTCTCCGGGTTTTTATTGCGATAAGATAACCGCAATACCCGCAGGTAATCTGCAAGTCGTGCAAATTCTCCGCACTTCCTGCAAAAGTTCTGCCTGTGCCCGTGATGTGTTCATAATCCATTATCTCCTGGAAGCTGCAGATGGACAAAAGAGATTGTGACTCAGCATAACAAAAGATTTGATTTTCTCTTGACTTTGTGTAGTGCGGTGGGAGAAAAAGATAAGTTTCGCGGAAAGTAGAAGTATTACGCTCAGCATTCAATTTGGTTTTAGCATCTGATATTATTGCCTGCCTGATTGCGGTCGCTCTCACAGCCCGCTCGGGAGCTCGTACGCTGAACTGTGTTTTAGTGCTTTGCAAACCATTACAAACTGCATTTGGGGACCAGATGTTACACCAGGAAGTATCCTCGATGAGCGCCGTGCGCTCTCCGTACTGTGTTTCGACCCACGTGAGCTGTGGTTTCTGTAGATTGGACCCCCCCTGCCGTGCTTCCCTTCATCCTGTGTCTACAATCTCATCGCTGCGTTCATTGACAGTCAAAGCTCAATGTGCATCGGAGAATTTGGACTCTCTGAATAATTACAACGATTCAGCCCGCTGGATAGATGACAGAGCGCATATATCTCGGTTAATAAAGGTGAATTAGAAATCTGAATTCATTACCCAGAGTGTCAGTTTAAGATAGGACATGCAATTTAGCGGAGATGGGGAGATGGGAGGATCCACTTTAGAGCTATAGGAACGTCTTTATGTGATGGTACATGGACGGCATTTCTATAGCGCTTTTTTTTCAATGTTTGCCTTGTAGTCACCCATCCATACACACATTCACACACTTGCGGTTTAGGGTCTTGCTCAGGGACCTTTGACATGGAGGAGCAGGGGATTGGACCGGCAACCCTTCGCTGGTGATGGTGATCAGTACCCCCTAAGCCACCCTGCCCCATGCGATGACTCCCATAGCACTCCAATACTAACAAACAATATCATTTCTATGACGCAGACCAACATATTCTAATTAAATTATATAATTTATCACAATCCCCTAAGTACAGTGTAAAGCACAGCGACAATTATTATTGATTGTAAAATAAAATTCTCTTTTCACTGCTCATTAACGGTGTCTGGATTCAGATTGAGCTCTCTGACTCACACTTCCAGCCACGGGGGACGCAAACAACAACAAGCTCAGCGCCACTCGGCTCATGAAGTGAAGAGCAGGCGCTGTCGACAGGTCGAGAGGAGGCGGACGCCTGCCGGTCCGCGCTCACGAAAGAAAAACTCTTCTTGTCCAGTTGTGCGTCTTGGGAACCTGAGTGTGAATTTGAAATGTAGTTTATGCTAGTTTGAAACTTATTAAGTGTCTATAGTTGATTCTGAGAGGCGTTTTCATCTCACCTCACTCATTTCACCTCTTTAAAGGAGAGCTACTCAAAAAACGTAGATACGTTTATTATAGTAATGTGTGAGGCCATGTCTGCTCTGCTCTAAAATTTGACCGGTTGCCAAAAGTGATTGCTTTAGGGAAAAGAATCTTCAACGATGACTGCCTTGCATTTTTATCTATTTTTTTTTCTGTAGTGAAATGAATGAAATACGCAAGGTAAGGCAAGTGGAAAGATCGAATAAAACTTGAAGACTGGAAGGAGGATGAAAGATAGACGTGCAAAGAAATATGCAATGTACCCAGCCAGACACACACACACACACACACACACACAGACAGACACACACAGACAGACACAGGACCTGGCATTGCTTCAAATCTCTGTAATTTTCCCCAGATTGTTTGCTTATCTTCCTGCTTACTCTCCCACATTTATCCGCTTTGTGTCTCGGGACTGTAAAAACTTCAACAAAAGTAAACATGCACCAGCATTTCAGAGAGTTCGAGAGTCTCCCAGAGCACCAACACAGCTGTCTCTGTGTCCCTTTATGTAGCTGTTATGCGCTCCTTGCTTACTCCCTGGTTGCTCTAACATTGCAAAACCCAGCTTTAAGTACAAATATAAAGCAGTATTCATACAAGTTACATCAGTATCTCTAACTTGGGGGAATGTTCCACTTCTAAAAGGAACAGGGGTGGATAAAACAAGGGAACAAGAAAATCCATAGGTAGGAGGGTAAGAGAAAAAGAACGATGGTAGAAAGAAAAAGATGAATGGATGGATACAAATTCATGACTAACTTTGTTACTGTGAATAAATTCATTTGTCACTTGCTGACAAAATTGTTGCTATATGCATGGATGGGTGAAAATACTTAAAAATATGTTTTGATACAAAATACAAAAGGCTCCAGTTGTAAATTTATAAAAATACAGGATGAAAAAAAGTTTTTAACCAGTGATTTAAGTTGTCTGACATCGGAGAAACTGATTCTCACTCAAGTTGAGTTTGATGAAACCTCCCTGGATTTCCCTGTACTCTAACTTTTACAAGTATTATTAAGTAATTTTTGAGTTGTCTGGAATTTAGCTTCTAGCTAGCTAGCTATGTAGCATTGCCCTCAAATGTTATATTATAACATTTACTTTTCAAAGTAAAATATCAGATGACATTTCTTGTAAACTGTTGCACAAAACAAAATCAAACAAATCAATTCTACTCATCACTACATATTCTGGACGTCCTCTCTGACACCGACACACATTGTTTGACTAAGCTAGCCCCCACTTAGCGACACTAAATGTGTTGCTAGAAACATTAAGCGAAGAGATTCTCTTTTTTTTTTTAACAAACTTCTGTACAAATAAACTCACAAAATACAATCCCAAAAGTTACAGCTATTGTGAAAATGTTAGGAGTTAAAGTATTTTTATATTTTAATACAAAAATACAGAGCAAGAGTACTGAACCTGAAAGTTATCTCTGGATTTCATCATTTTCACAAATGTGTTTATATACAAAATATGCTTTGTTATGTGATCTTAAAAACCTGGCAAGTGGTTTGGGTAGAAACTGGTTAAATTAAATGATTTGTGGGTCTTCAGAGAGTCTGGGAGGCCAACAGACGGATCACATTATGCTAGCTAGCAGGAGTCTGCGGTCAGATGTCGTGCTTCAGGAAAACACCTGCTGAGAGGCTCTGGAGGGCTGCCGCAGATTTTCATCACTGTTACTTGAACAGGATTCTGTTTTCCTGTGTGAATATGGGGCCTCACATATGAAATGTTAGGTTTTGTTAACCTTTTTTTGCTTTGTGAGGAACTATGTGTGTTTTTAAAGTTCAGGGTTTCATTTCCTGAGTGAAATTGGAAGAATAAATAAATAACGCAGTGGTGGAAGAACTACTCGCATTTGTTATTGATGTCTCAATGTACTATGTTCCATTTAAAAATCAACCGAAACAGACTAGAGCTGCTGTGAATCTGTGGAAACATTTATCATTAGCTGGCTGTTTGATGCTAGCTAGTTAGCCTAAATGAATGAAGTGGTGAGGACAGAAGATTCTTTGCAAATATGAATGAATTTTTGTAGTGAATTACCTCCTGCATGATACCAGGAATAAGTGTGAGGGGCTACAGAAAGTTCCCTCTCACTGGATGTACAAACGAAGCACAAAATCAAGGTTATCACGCAGCCAAATTCGCAAAAACGTCAAAGTCAGAGAGCCTTGACAAACATATTTCACATCTGAGCAGAAACAGTGTCCTGGTAGTTGTGCGGTCACACGCAGAATCTGTGCTGATACTTTGAAGTGGCAAGTACAGAAGTACTTTCCACAATCTGAATAACAATCTGAAAGCTGCTGGCCACAATCTGAATAACTATTAAAGTGGTATCGGACATCCAAACTGCACAAAGATGCAGATGTTTCAATGTGAAGCTGCCATCAGTGCTCTTGGAGAAACAAAAGACTATTGAACCAAAGGTCTTTGTAATTGACTTCAGCTGCGTGAGGTCATTACAAGAGACAATCATATGGTTTTGTTCTACAGAATCGGAGTTAACCTCAAGTTTTCAAGTCCTGGATACTGGCTACTGGGTATTACAATATTGTTGTTGTAACTCATTTTGTACACTAAGCTACTTTTACGTCCATGCAGTGGCTGAGCTAATGTCGATCAAAACGAGCTGTGTTCATAGATAGTTATTGTATTTAGACATTATATGTTGGTCTTGCGATAAAAAATAGCATATTTGCCACATTTAAGTTAATTTCCAGCTGTTGTAAATAGACAGATATTACACAGTAAAAATTTGAATATACTGCATGAGTACAAATACCTCCAAAATTCTAGTATAATATGGGAGTAGTGCTAGTCTGGTTGAAGCAAAGCTGTAAATTTAAAATTCACTCCCTTATCATTCTGATTTGATAGTGCAATGGAGATGATTTGGCCCATTAAAAACCATCCACATCATCTTGTCATTTATGGATGAATAAAAATCGAATATTTGACAGCTGGTGAATTAGCACAAGAAGGGTGAGGGGTGAGAGCTGTGACCTGGGATTAATAATGTTTCCTCATCACAATGTAAAAAGCAAAAGGTGTCCTCTATTTGGCAGGAAGCAGATACCAGACAAACTAGAAGAAGAACAAATTAACAATGTGCTATCGTTTGATTCACACTATTCCCCGGGATTAATTGGAAATGTACATGTAAAAAGTGAGAAATGTATGCAGGGGGCTTATTAGAATGTGTAGCATGTTAATTCCTAATAAGAAAATGATTCATCTAGCAGAAAGTGAGAAATCAGAAGTGGATTTCAAACACAGGATGCTGCTTTGACTGCGGAAGACAAAGGAAGGAAAGCCTGAAAGTGCCTGTGTTACAGAGAAAAATAATCTCTAATTGCTTTTTTTTCATCTGGTTCCATTTTGTACATTTGCGAGAGCAGAATGCTTTTTGACTGATGGCACTGTTCACCAAGCTTTTACAGTGAAGATGGAAGCATCACGGCCACACCTTATTGACTTTCCATTAAGGAGGCACCATGAACCACAAGATACAATCTCTGTGACAACACGCTGACCCAAAGCTCTCACCATTTACTACAGCAGCCTCTGTGCTACATGTACCAGTTACATATCAAATGCTAAATCTAATCTTCCTGTTGGTTCAAGATGAAAAAAGACAGCAGACCAAGCTAGCAGGACATTCATTACAGAGCAAACCTCCAGCATGGGGGAACCAGCATAGACAAAAGGGGCCACGTTCCAAAAAAACTCAACGGAAAACCTTTGTCTCGTGATAAATCTCAGATTAGATGACTCACGCATCAAATCTCATCAGCGTTGCCTATCTGTGTAGGCAGCGACCAATCACAATGGACGCCTTAATGAGGCGCTGCATATTCACGAGCCCGTTTGGGTGGCAATATCCCCGACGTGGACACTCGCCTAGGAATGCCGAAGAAGTTTTAAAACAGGAGGAGGTGGGGTGCAGCAACAGAGAAACTAAGAAAAATGGTTTGGGAAATTGGATGTGGTTTTGAGCATAAAAAGTGCAATTCGACTGCCAAAAGTGTTGGTAAGATGAGAGGTGAACTGTAAAGAGAAAATAGAATAGTACCATGTTTTTCCTGTTATGTTAAAATGTATTGAAATACACTGAACTCCTCTATGCTCCTCTTTTAGTGTGTGAATGTCTGTTCAAGAAAGATTTTAGTCCTTTTCATCAGCAAAAAGACAGAAAGAATTTATGATAAAGGAAACCTAAATTATGGGATTAGACATGACAACTTTATAAAAAGTAACCTCTTCTACTGAAAGAATAAAAGTAAATGACAAAACACGAATATTGAATATTGTAGACGAAAAACTATTGAATTTTTTCCTCAAGTTTTGCAGTTAGATGAGGTCAAGGAGCAGCAAGAGTAAAGGAAACAAATGGGTTAATCCCACATATTCACACCGACAGGCGGCTCCTGAAAATTAGTTTTGTTTTTATGAAACAAATTAAATAACAGATGGCTGAAAACATGCAAAATTGTTCATTTTTGAGAGTGCGTTAATGGATTACTGTCCCAAAATACACTGCATGAGTGGAAATCAAAGCCAGCCTGGGTCTGAACTACCGAACTACCTGGGTCTGTTTATCTACCGAAGCTCCCAGGGACTCACAAGCTGCAAATTATAAATCGCTGTTATCAGTGAAAAATAATCTGTTGGGTAAAAGTTAGAAAATGTTTCTTTCTGTTTTTAGTCTTATTATCGATATGGTTTTGAAAAGGGTTTTATCTGCGTGAAAGGCTCAGGCCATGGAGGATTGTGTAATTATTTTGAAACTGAGGTCCTCATCAGTCCACAGCAGAAAATATTGACTCCCTTTTGTGTGTGTGTGTGTGTGTATGTGTGTGTGGGAGTGCTGATAGTTTGAAACTTAGATTGCATTCCAAGGTTCCGTGGATGTAAACGCACCACTGTGGGTTTGAGCAAAATCACAGCTCATCCTACAATTTTTGCTTTTCACATAGCATTAAATGACTGATGAACTCACACACTTTTCTTACGGTGGCAATTTTTAGACAAGGTGTTAGTAAGATCAGTTAAAGATGCTCGTCGAGTGCTTTGCTTCAACCGACATGAGGAAAAAACACGCTCACCTCGCGTTGCTGATGCCAACGTACCACGTATAACAAAGCTATGTCTAGCGTGGTGCGACTGTACTGGTTCAAGTTTAGGTTTAAGTTATGTAGCAACAGCACCTCCTACTGGTCAGCGGATTCATCGCTGTAAATGATGCTTGGTATGTCATTTTCAAACCGAGATCTCATTTGATATGTTCGGACTGAGCAAATAAAACGTTAATGATTATCAATTATTTATTATCTAATCAAGTAATTATTTGCATGCATTAATTATTACTCTTTTTGTTAGATTTATCTTTGGTTTGGCTTTATTTCACACATAAATTGATTGGGTAGCTGTGCAAAACGGAACAAGACCGAAGTGGCGCACGACAAAACCAACCAACCGAGGTGGTTATTGTAAGTAGTAAAACTTTGATTAAACTGTCAGAAAGACATAAATTAGTCCTTCATAGTGTATATACAAACAAACACAAACGCTGCTCGTAAGAAACTGCTGAAATATTGGAGTAGTGTTAAAACGAAGGGGTGAAAAATGAAACTTAACATCCAAAGAGGCAAAATACCATCTAAAGCCTCAACATAATAAATCTAATTTTAACAAGTAGCGGTTCGGACCCACACGCCGTATGGTGCGTACACAGCTTAGGGACAGCTTTTATTCCACCCTGCGTGAGTAAATGTGTGAATGTGCAGCCTGACCTCCTCTTAGGTCCTGTATTGTTTTCTCATTGACCCATGATGCACTGCCACGCTGCGTATGACACAATCGATCTCTGATTCACGATCCAAACGGTAAAGGTGCAACGTTTGCCTTTCCTCCTTTCTCCAACAGTCACCATTATTCTCATGACCTGCCTGGTCTAAGGAGTCATAACCAGGCAGTTTACACACACACACACACACACACACACACACAGGAAAAGACAGCTCTTTGAGACGATTGTATTGATAGATGATCATCAGAGAACGGACGTGTTGTGAAACGTTCTCACGGATTAATAATTCGATCTGGCCATGCACAGTAAAGGGGTACGTTGGGTCATGTGACTAGAAATGGATGAAATAAATTTGTGTCCTTTTGGAGATTAACGTGGGGAAAACATCATCAGGCAATGATTTTCAATTTTACATGAAACGTTCAAACGGTTCTTTTTTTTATAATTCCATGCAATTATTGCGAAATCAAAACAAAAAAAAAAAGATTCATATTGGGTCTATTTATAGAGCGTGTTCAGCGGGCGACTCATTGCCTCCCCACAGGGACCGTGTTGGAGAGCACTGGACTAATGCATTTGTGATGGGTCCAAGCCCAGCAACAAGCTTTTGTGCCTGAAAAGATAAAATTATTGTCTATCTCTTTGTTCCATGTCCTCCTCTGTTTCAACTCAAAGCTGCCCTCCCCCCGCACGCCGAAGGCTCAGATACCCCATACCTGCACGTCGGCACACAAAACACACACACACACACGCACGCACACACAGACATAAAAATCTGAGGAGCCCAAACATGAACAGATTGGATATGGATTTGTGAGTTTGTGGAGTTTCTCTCTGAAAATCCACCACATCAGCCGTAAATTGTGCAGCGGCAATAACAGAGTGCATGATGGTCTATTCATTGATAAACAGCATGAAATACACAGCGCACGAGCGGCAGTAAAAGCAATAAGACAAGGCCGCAACATAAGGTTTTCACAGACGCGCGTAGAGGCCGGGCTTCATCTCCGAGTGCATTCGAGCAAGACGAGTCGGCGCGCGGCGTGATACGCTCATTCGGTGTTTTCACGTTCCTGGAAAAAGGTTCAGTGTGAGGATCGCACCTCTCCTCCGACTTCCATTAAGTTAAACAAGTACAACAGCCGTACGCGGCGGTGTTCGGATTCAAGACAGGTCGGATCGGTTTACGTGGATTTGATTCCCAGAAGCTCATATTTAAATTGAGGATTTAAGAGATGAACCGTGTGGCTTCGTGTCATCTAATTTAAGACGGGAAGACTCGACGGTAGACAATAGAAAAGAGCTTTTTGACTCTAATTAGTTTGTGATGACTGATTTTCAACGTGGCAGAAAATCAGCGCGGCTCAAAATACGCGACACCGAAAGGAGTCACAACTGACGGCCGCATTTGGTTTTCGGCACCAATTTGAATGGGAGTCTTCAAGCGATTTGAAACCTCTTAAATTGAAGGACGATTTATTCAAATTGAAGTGCTTTTCTTATAATTCCGGTGGTATCCATCTCGGCAGATAGTTTCCGTGTCCTTCGAGGTTAATTGAATTTTATTTGGGGTGCTCATAACGGCACAAAAAAAAAAAAAAGAAAAGAAAAAAAAGTCCAATACAAAATTCAGCAGTAATGCATCTTTCCAAAAACAAGTGTCAGGAAAGTTAATTACATTTTGAGCAAGACACAGGATTCATTTATTTAAAGATTTGGCATTTCTTGACAAATTTTTGCCCATTTTGTGAAACATAAGACATAAAAATGTATTCATATTTATATATATATACATGTGCATACACACCTATATTCATATGTACACACACCGGCTGCCTGTGTTTGCTCTCTGCTCTGTTCAGCCTCATATGAACAGGTGCACTGCAGCAAAGTGGTCTGGAAGCTTCTATTGCCCGTTACAAGCCGAATATTACAAAATAACAGCTCCTACATTAACGTGTGTGTGTGCGCGCTGTGGTAATGATAACATTACTACAAGTATACACAGACTGGATGATCGTGCGTGGAAGTTTAAACTAGGTTTCATTACCGTGCTCCGGGGTCAGGGAGTCCATGATTGGAGCCCGAAAGACAAAGATGTTGGAGCAGCAGCGACAAAGACATGATAAGAAGATGATAAGAAGATGATTATAGATGAACGGCCTCTGTTTTGTCCCAAATCAAACCAAAGTTGTCCTCCAATATGTCCTCCTAGAGATCGTTCCTCCTATTTCTGGTCTATTTTCTTTGTCTCGAGCTTAATATCCAAAAAATGCTCTTTATTCAGTTTTTTTTTTTTAATAATGCTTTTAGCCTTCAGCTGTCCACGGTCAACATCCCAAGAGCAGAGATCTGTTAATGACACACCATGACACCCATTCAAATCATCTTACGGTTCAGAATGAGCGGGGAAGACGAGTCGGAGTAACATCTTCAACTCCTGCAATGTTTTCTCGTGTTTGAGCGGCTATTATGATCGTATTTACTCCGGCTACTTGTGACAGAGATCCCCTCACACGAAAGTTATCCAACACCATATTTCTCTTGAGAAACCCCAAAAACAAAAATCAAAATAGCTGTAAAACTAATTAAAGCCGGTAAATCAATTCAATCTGCTAATTTACCAAAAGAGAAGAATGTAATCATGGGAAATTGAAATTGGAAGTTGGAAATTAGTTAAGCTAACATTTATCAAACAAAGAGACTCCCCAGGCTACCAGGAGAGTTATCTTTGACATTTTAAATGTCACGTGGTCCGTGGTTGGGCCTGTGATCCTGCTTTTACCTGAACCTCCCATTGTGAGGTGGTGTTGTTATCAGGTTACACCTTTAACGACCGGTTACACAGATCGTGAAAGCAGTGGAGGCGTTTTAATGCCTAATCCTTCACTTTCCCTTCGTGCCGCCCGAGCCTGCACGTGTATTTAGCTGAGCCAGGTGTCATGGAAACCACAGAAGTCACACAGGTCAGATTACAAAGAATCCATTTCGGACAGGCCAGACATCATTTCACATCTCATGAACTCCATCCAGCTTCTCCTAACACGCAGCGTGCACGACACAGAGAGGATCCAGGCGAAAGCCGCACGTTTTCATCCCCGTGGTTAAGTCATTTAAGGCGTTCGCACGATGCGGCGATTGCGTGAAAGTTAATTACATTAATAAATAAACTGACTCGAGGCTGCGGGGCTTTATAAATGCTGAGTCGGACACCAGCCTGACTGTTCACTTCATCAACCCAGACCCTGAACTAAGAACCCCGATGTCGCCAAACAACCCACCCACCAGAGAACACGGCGGGAAAACACAGCAGGAG
>OMNV01010292.1:0-10060 GCA_900303265.1 Brotula barbata | reverse complement strand
ATTTTTTTTTTTTTTTTTTTTTTTTTTTCACGTTAAAGTTTAAGTAGCCAGCTCTCTCACCTAAAGAAGAATCCGTGAGCGTCTCTCGATCGATAACATATAAAGTTAAGCCGGCTCGGTGCTGTACCTAGTTTGTTTGTGTGTATCAGGAGTGTACGGTGGGTGTCAGGCAAACAGAAAAAAAAATGAAGGATGAGCAACCTGCAGGGAATCCATCAGCTGGGATTCTTTGAAACGATGTGAGCTGATGCTACCTCCTGAATTATTACTTGGATAACTGTCAGATTTGTGATCGTAACATGTTTCTGCCTGGCTGGGAGAAGAGCGGGGAGCTGAATTCTAAATTTCTCAGCATTGTAATATAGAGCGAAAAAAAACCCCAAAAAAAACAATCCAATGAAAATAGAATAGAAGGTAAATTATGTAGATAGAACTGGCACACAAGGTTCAAGCCATGTTCACGTTCTGGACCTCAGTGCCCAGTGCTGGATTCCTTTGTTTTAATCAAATCCAATCTCTCTCTGTCTGCTCCTGCACAACAACAAGTCTTTATTTTCAATTATGAAAATGGATCCCCGCTAGGCACAATTTATTCAAAAACTTCTCAGGTTGGGATTTACGAGGCTTCCTGCTCAACTCGGGGCTAAACAATTCACAATGTCTGTCCGCTGACCCCTGCCGCTGCCGAAGCTGTCCTCGTTGTTTATTTTTACAGAACTCTGAGGCGCCAATGCTGAATCTTAACAACAGTGTGAGGCATGAGGAAAAAAATTCATGAATTCTGATCTCAGTGGTCTCAAGGTGGTCCCATATAAATACATTCAAAACCTGAAACCCACAACTTTCACAAGGATGGAAATTTCACGGTTGATGTTTTAAAATGTATTTGACTGTGTTAGTGATCGATGATTGTGATTTATAACCTCGCCGAGTTGATTAGCCGGGTTATTAAAAGAGTCGATCCGATCTCTGTCGCTGCACCTCTCGGTCCTCTTTGTCCCGTTTCGTGTTTTACCAAAATGAGAAAATATAATCGTCCTTGTTACAGATGTTTATGAATGACACGTCTTCAATCTGGCGCCGTCTCTCGTGAATTAACCCCAACTTGTCTTGAGGCTTCGTTTTCTTGCCACATTCCAATCACCACAGCCCACTAGCTGTCCTTTCATAGCAGCTATACATCACGGCTACAATCATTGACTGACATAGTTACGCTTTAACTTTCACTGTGATTAATTTTGCACGTAGAAAAAAACAAAGCCTCTGTATATTGATGCCAGGGGGGGAAGATGAGGCCTTGGAGTGGATCCTCAGCACCTCGTGCAATAAATTGGGAATGTCTGAAATAATGAATTAGTTCAATCGTTGGCAATTTTCTGCTTACAGTGAAAAGTACTGACTTTTTCATATTACAGTAAGCCTCTCCACCTGCAGGTTGTTGCTGTCAATCAAAACAAAAATTGATGCTGAGACTGAGAGTGACACAGATAATATGGCAAACGTGATTTTTTTAAAGATTTTTTTTTTGGCATTTCTGCTTTGTTATGATAGGTGCGGTCGAAAAAAATGAAGAGGAAGGTGCGGGCAGAGGGAGGAGGATGACATGTAGCAAAGGGCAGAGGTCGGAATCAAACCAGCACCCCTGTAGTATGTGGTATGCACTCGCCTAAAGCACAATTCTAAATTAAATTTTATATTGCTATTGATGTGTTTTTATGATGCCTTCACTCAGGTTGATAATGCTAATCCATCAGAGAGTTTATAGGAGTGTACTTCATCATCACCTCTGTATAAAGGGAGTCTACGAGACCGGTACAGAACCATCACGGATCAAATGAATCCATCCTCGCTCTGAAAAATGATCAGCCGGGAATATAAATCAAGATGAGAGATAACGTGAATATGAAGCAGCAGTGAGAACTCCTGGAATTAATAGAACCCTGGAATAATGTAGTAATAATGTGTTATTTGAGCTTCAGTGAGCAGTGAAGGAAGCTCTCAGGGATTTAATTAAGCGTTACGGTAAGAACAGGAATCCAAAAAAACGACACCACAAATCAGAGTCAGGAGCTTTGTTTTTACTTGACCACTGGAATTCAGCCAAAACCAAGATGTTTATATTTCTGGGCAAGAAGTTAATCTTTAAATCTGTTGTGCTTTTTATGGGAAGTACAACTGTGCGTCTGTTTCTGTGATATGTTGACATCGTCGTCTGATGACAGCTTTATTTGCCGTCTTATGTTTCTAATGTTGTTGACTTTGCTGAGAATAATTATTATATGTAAGTATGTCATGTTTAG
Source organism: Brotula barbata (assembly GCA_900303265.1). NCBI lineage: Eukaryota > Metazoa > Chordata > Actinopteri > Ophidiiformes > Ophidiidae > Brotula > Brotula barbata. Next base: position 7,760 of record OMNV01010292.1, on the reverse strand, counting down.
CATCTTTTCGTTTGTCTTTTTGTGATTAACTGACGTATTGGAATGATAAAATGACAGTATTTAGATGGTGATAATTGTCAGGGCGTGTTCCGAGAGCCGTTTAATCACAGGGAGGTGAACACCAAACCAAGCAACTGGAGGATTACGATTGGCCAAAGTCGATTTTTGGGCTAATCGCACTTTAAAAAAACACCATTGTCTGAGTTATCTGATGGAGAGAGGAAGAGAGGGAGAGAGAGAGAGAGAGAGAGAGATTGTGAAGCCGTACAAGCTCCTCCACTCTGTCCGTCTTCCTCCGACCTGCTCCAGCAGACCTCTCATCACCCTGACAGAAGGCCCAGAAGACTGCTACCTCCTCGGCACGCTGTTACGAAGAACTTCTCTCCTGCCAAAGGCTCGCAAATATAGCTTCTATCATTCCTGCTAAGCCGGTGCCAAAAAAATTGCCATTATCTCAATTATTGCCCAAAAGCATCTATACTTTTTTGATATTTGCTAACAACTATTGCTTCAGTGCTCTTTAAAAAATAAAAATAAATCATACATTGGCAGAAATCTGAAAATAAGAAAATGTCTGGGTTTGTTATATTAGAGGTTTCTACCAGCCAAAGGAAATCAAATCCCTCCTTCAGGGTCCGTGCTCTGTAGCAGAGCTCTATTGGACTCCTCATCGAGTTTTCTCAGGGAGGCGGCGACAGTATACGAGAGGAAAAGACAAAGATCAGGATTTCAATTCCAAAGATGCAGGACAGAGCCCATTATCGGTCCAGCTGAGGAGGGATGGTCAGGCTCATCTTCCCAATAACAAATTCAAAATGTCTCTCTTTAGCTCTGGAGGAGAAATGCTGCTCCCACTTCCAGAAAAACGATCGGAGATGGGAAACATTACATATTTTCCACGAGATGTCAATGTCAACTGCCTTCAGAGGGCTGAACGGGGGTGAGGGGGCTCATATTGAGCACATAAAACCAGGTTATCCCTTACAGTGGTACAGGTCTGAGTGTCTGTTTGAAATGCTGACCAATCAAAGCGTTAAACCGTTCAGCTGGATTTAATTGTTCTCTGTTAATCAATCGTCAATCCCCTCTCTGCTGTGTAAGCAGAATGTTTTTAAACTTGTTAAAATCCTATTGACGTTTTTAAATGTTTGACATCCCTCTCCGGATTGTGGCCTTTTTGTGGTTGAAGGGCTTTCGAGTTTCTGTGAACCCAGTGTTCATGTTACAGGTAGGGTCTCCCAAAACAAACAGATCAGGGGAGAGGATGGATGGAAGGATGGATGGATGGATGGATGGATGAATGGAGGGATGGATGGATGGACGGATGGATGATGGATGGATGGATGGATGAATGGATGGACAGTTGGACAGATGGATGGATGATAGATGGATGATGGATGGATGGATGGACGTTTGACATGCTCACGTAGAACATATTTCAGAATTAGGGCCCTCCAAGGAAAACCTCTCCTTTTCTGTACCAATGTGTAAACCCTGACCGGGTCTATTGAATTGTAAAAAACACCCATAAATGATCCAACATGTGTAAATTATTATCATTTGGTTTGAGGGGAAGGTCAAAGGCATTGTAAAAGTCCAAATCGTAATAAGAACCAGTGTTGTTGTGGCATCATTAAGCTGCACAAGAGCACATTTATAATATTATCTACAAAGCATTAAACATGGGACTGAAAGCTCTAATGGGGATCCCGCTTTTCTCTGGACAGAGTGACTAATTCTGTCTAATAATTCACTCTTTCTCTGTATTTTAATGCAACGGGCTGAAAAGAATACCAGCCTTATTCTTTAAATTGGGTAAATGGAGACGAGTTTTCCCCTGGATGGAACGGGGCTATCATCCTAACCCCACTTTGTCTTTTAAACTGATTAAATGGGTCCATTATGATATGTTAAACCCTTCGCGTAGCTTTAAGGTTGCCTCTCGGCGCACGCGTGCAACAGCCGTCGGGTTGTCATCCCCGCTGACGATAACCCCTGAGGCCAAACGGACCTAATAGTCTGCGTTACGTAATGTGCTGAAGTGGATTAAGAAGGTACAGAGGCAGAGGTTTGCATCCGATGAGGCAGAACTGCTGGTGGCTTACAGCAGACATTACAAAACCCACGTAGAGCGAGAGAAGAGGTAATAACATCCTATCATGCGGACAGGGCGACGATCTGGACAGCTGTGTTAGCGCCGGAGTCGTCACGGAAAAACATGGAACGCTAAACTGAGTCATCAGTGGCGTATGACAGGTTGCACATGGACCGTAAATGGAATGCACGGTGCTAGGACACGATAGCTCCACAATCACTCTTTGCAGTTGAACCCAGATTATGAGGCTCGAGGGGGGTGTTTTTAAGTGGACGGACACGGCTCCCTCTGTTCTCCAAAGGTCTGGATATTTTCTTTTCGGTCTGCGAGCGGCAACAGATGGCTCATCGCTGAATTCCCTGTCCTCTGGTCTTAGAGGAATGCAGCACGTTTAGAGGCGATTGGTCCATGTGTCTTCTTATCTCACGACAACAAAGGTGCTAAAACTATTTCAAGTATTACACACGGATTGATCTCTAAACGCTTCAGCTGGAGGAGAGGCCCCGACTGGCGGTAACTTTTCCTTCGAGCCGTACGCTCTCCTGACCGGTATCTGTTCCGGCATTCGCAGACATCTTACAAATGATGTCACCGATGGTTTGTTTAGAGGCCACATTGGTGGGCATTTCCCTCTTCTTTATTGCTGCTTAAATCCATTTGAATTGCTTTCATGTAATGGCTCAGCCTCTGTAATTCCAGATGAGAAGTGTGTGATGGCCCTAACACACACACACACCCACACACACACACACACACTGTGTATCCACATCTACAGTATCCAACAACACAGCATCCATTGACACGAGGGAAGAACACAGGGGAGAAATATGAGCAAAGCCTGAACACTTCTCTCTGCGTCTCCTCTGTCTGTCTCTCTCTCTCTCTCTCTCTCTCTCTCTTATATTTGTCTGTGTACAAAACATACGCTGAAATGTTATAAAGTCATTATAAATACTTGGTTTTGCGGTTATAACATTGTATAGCAATACAAGTAAACAGAATGTTTACTAATTATTTACAACGCCACAACCAGTGTTTCAATGAATATTTCTAAAAAATCTCACAGTTTAACTGCAGCGACAAAGAATTTTGAAGAAGCGAGCTCTGAGTACATGAGCAGGCTGAAGCGGTTTGGACATCGAACCAGGATCCCTCCCCGGGGAGACGTTCCAAATGTGAGGAGACCAGGGGGGCAAACCCGGAATACATTTGAGGGATTCCCTCTGTATTTCAGAGAGAGAGCCGGAGGATGAGCCTGGGGAGAGGGTCGTCAGGGATACTTCGCCTCGCAGGCAGCCATCACAAATCAGAATGACCCAGAAAAAAGGATGGATGGACGTCTGGAGTACCGAAGGATCACTGGTGACACACAGATGAGTTCATTTTCTGTGTTCTAATCAGGGAACGTTTGACTCGGGGTCGGTGTCATGCTAATGCTCCTCAGCTAACAAAAGCTACATGACAACAGACGCTCAGGTTATTACAATATAATAACATAGCTGTAATATGTAAAATAGTTGTGATTCATGTCGTATGTAATGTGTAATGTTGTAGCAGTCTATGAGTTGGAGGTTGGAGTTCCTCAGAGTTTATGATGCTGCGTTCGTGTTTCGTTGGAATCGGGAAACACTAACTTCAAAACTTAGAAACTGTGTACGAACAGCCAATAAAGTTGTATTTACAAGTTGTAAACTCTGGATATAAAGCCTCTAAAATGCCACATCTCATATGGAGGTACTATAAAATTTGAACATTTACAAGAACTAGCAAAATGTACCAAATTTGGTATCATTCTGCTCCGTGTGTGGTTTCCGAACCCTTAGAGGCACCAAGGTCGCTAAACCTTTAAATGGCTGCTGTGCTAGAATTCTAAGATTGGCACCAAATATCACCATCGCCACCAGTCTCAGACAAGAGCGCATCACGTCATACGGCCCTGGACACTGCCAACACCACCCTGAAGTCTGTGCCAACATGGTAATGCTGTTGGAGCCAAAGCGTGGGAGGCTGCATGGATTCCCACAGGTGACAATGATGAAAAAACTAGGATGCTGGAGGACAGAGCCATGAAAGCCTGGGGTCCTGCAAGTCCTCTGCTATATGTAAGTTTATATACGCAAGGTACAGCTGTGTGGAAACCAGGCTATATCAGCTGAATGGGTAGCAACAAAAACCTACCCAGCAGGCACTGCTGTTTCAGTGGTTTTACCGCACGGGCACGGGTGAAGCCTGAATACAGTTCGGCCAATAAACATCTACAGTCGCGCTTCCACAAAATTAGCCGGATCCCTTTTAGTTTGACTTCATTTCCTCTTTCTGACTGCTCATTTCCTTTCTGTGGGAAACTTCCTTCTTATTTTGGCAGTGAGTCTCCTCCCAACAGTTGACAAAGACAAGCAAATAGTCTTTCTACGGAGCAGATAGCAGAGCTGCCAGAGCGAGACATCTCAGGGGAGACCGGGGTGCATACATTACCAACACTTCCCTCCTGCACCGGTCCTGCCAATGCATATGACTCCGAGGCTTATCTCTCAAAAACACCACAGCCTGATCCATCATGTGGGTCGCACCACCAATTTCACATGGCGCCGGCAAGGACACTGCCCTCTATACCCTTGATTAATTGATGTGGCAGAAATCCAAATGTCCAATTGGTGTGGAATGCTCTCTCCCCACAGGGAAGCTGGGACACTTGGTGGGTGATGCACTTTTCTGTTTCAATTAAAATCAAGCCTGAGTCACAGAGCATCAAAAATGGCTGTTATGCAGATTAAGTATCAGCTCCTTAGCAAAGGATTGAGACGTCCCTTGTGATTTGGCTCATAAGGGAAAAGCTGCCGCTAAAGCACCCTGCCCCACTCCATCCTCCCAAGGATCCACAGGGGAGGAATGCAGATACTGGACCAAGTCCCACAGGATAACAAAGAGCCAATCTGGGGCAGAGCTCCCTCTGTTAAATCACAGACAACAGGAAGACAGAGTTCCTTTCACAAGCCTTTCATAGAGCAACAGCGAGAAAGTTACGTTCCTGAAGACAATCAAACTGCACCATCTGCTTTTTTTTTTTTTTTTTTTTTTTTTTTTTATTATGACCACAGCGCTGCCAGAGGAGGAAAATTACTTCACATCAATATGCGTAAAGCTCGGCATTATCAGATCAGCCGCTCCACAAGTGCGTTAAAACTTCAGCAACCTCCCGAGATGAAACGAAGCTGAAAATATGCGCGAGCCGAAGCAGATAAGACAGGAGAAAGTGTTCATAATTCCATTTCATTACTTAAAAGCTTGTTATTGTGCAAATAGAAGCTGTTACTCTTGCGAGACTGACAGCGCGTTCCCAGATTTTACTGTCAGCTTTCATCAAGTAGCCTTGGTTACAAGTGACTTTCGGTTCCTTTTTTTTCTCATACATTAGAAGAATTTGAATCTTGAGAGTGAAATAATTCTGATAATACACTCCTCATCATCACACATCACTCTGGGATGTTTCATGTATTATCCAGTGGTTCGTTTCCAGTGAAACGTTGCAGGAATATTGTCCCAATTACACTTTAAAACAGTCTCAGTCGGAGAATGAACGCGAATCAAATCGTGTTTTGCTGACTCCTCTCGATGTTTCACATTTAGATGAAGAGGGACAACGGTGCCGTCAGTTGACAGCAGAAAAGAAGCACCTGCGTCTCTCGTGAAAACCCAAACAAATCCTACATTTATCAGTTCAAATCTCGAAATGGCTCCAAATCCCGTGTCGGTTTATTTTGCTTTGTTTGTTAGACGGCTTAAGAAACCATTTTGATGAAAAATGATCAAAGGGTGTACCATTAGGTCCGAGAGGAATCCAGATCCTGGAAATCCTTTGAAAGCATCTCATCTATCTCATTGAAAATCAGGCACGTTTATTCCAAGATAAACGATCAAATTAAGCTATAAAGGATTTATAATTAATAGCCTAATTAATAGGTTTTATAATCTTACTTCACTTTATACCAGTAAATCAAAGCAAGACCAATTTTGTCCAGGCTTCCTCTGCCCTGGTTGAGGTATGCTCGCCCAGTTTTCCATAATTAACTTCCCTGTGGTTTGCTGTTAAAAAAAAGTCTCAATGTGCCCTCGTGTTATCTTTGATTGATGTAAAATCCACAGGATTAGAAACCTCCTGCTTAACAGACACTGAGAGAGAGCCAAACTCGTTTTATATCATCGACAATGGTAAAGTGTTTTTTCTGGAATCGTTCCCATCCCTCGTGTCATGCTCCCTGTAACTAATAAAACCTGTGTTCTGTGCTGCAGACTCATCTGATGCTGCAATGGTTTTGTTTTTATGCTTCATGTGTCTCCTTTCTAATTCCCATGGCAGCAGCAGCAGCCTGGGATTATCAGAGTCATTGCATCAGCCCTACGCAGCCAATTGTTTTTTATTTGGCACTTTATGATTTTATTTTTACATATTAGACTCCTGTGTTGCGGTGAGACTCGCCCAGTATTATTATTTTATTTTGTTTTGTTTTGTTTTCCGTGGATGAATCCAACATGTTGACCTCTGCTCTTGTAACCATCCTGAATCACTGATGACTCTCGAAGTGATTGTACATCATTGATATGTTGCTTTTCCTCGTGTGTAGGATGAAGAGTAGCAGTCTGCACAAACCTGCAAATCGTGTGAGTTTCATCTCCGAATTCCTCCCTGAATCAATTTATTTTGAAAGGTCGACTCCTGAGATCTCACATATTCATAGCAACAAATAAATAAAATGAACTGCAAAGTGCAAAACCAATGGCAAACTATACCCCTTATCCTTCACACTCTCGCCGTAAAGAACACGCAGACTCCTTTTCAAATCTCAAAAAACAAAACAAAACAAGCAACAATGTCGCTCTGATCAACAAATGACATACAAACTAAAAATGACTCAACAAACTGGAATCTTAGGTTGACACTGACACTGATTCATCTGCTGCGAGTACGAAGCCATTCAGGTTCATCAGGCTCCATTGATTCTCAGACAATCGTGTCATAACTTGCAACACGATTTCAATCAACTAACTGAGTGTAATGCAGCGTCTGAGTCACGGGTGGGAAAAAAAAGAAGAAGAAGAAAAAAAGACACTTTTGGTTGAATCACTTCTGTTTCAAAATAAAATCATTAGTTGGCTCGGCCTGCGGTACGATCAGCTCTGCTAACGATCCGTAGCAGATACAGACATTGATCGGTTTTCCCTACGAGAGCAGTCAGACGCCGTTCCGTGAAACGCGCCCCATCATCACCTGTTGCATATGTTCGCAGAGCATGTAAAGAAATGTCCGGTCTGGATTAACTGGATTCAGTTTATGTGTCAGTCTGAGAGAAAACTGAAGCTTTTCTCTGCAACGCATAATATTAATTCCTACGCACACTTAACACCGAACGCTTAACAAGGGCAATCAGAAAACATGCTACAATTTGATTGCCCTTACTATAAATAAAAGCGCAAACAACATATCTGACCCCCGTGTCTGTCCCCTCGACCACGCAATCATTACGCAACACAAGTTTCTCACCAATCCAGGAAGTCTCTCACTACTAATTCTTCTCTTTTCTTCTGTGTTTTCCCCCGCAGGGTGGATTCCTGCTTGCCTGATGGAAGTCATTGACCAACATCTGCCAGGCTTGACTAGTCTACTGTG